>CABFOW010003324.1:0-16734 GCA_902141385.1 Timema californicum
AGAGGGAAAATGTCAACTTTTAAATTAGGTTTACAAGTATAGGGTCGTAGAACATAGTTTTGTGTTCATTCCAGTAAACAACGAACTCGTGTACTGTTCAAGGTTTTTGTCAATATTTAACCTAAGCTCAACATCCGAATGGCAATCTAACAGCTACTTTGGGGGCCTCGCTGTTACCTCTCGACAATAGGGCCGTGTTTTTTCCCTGCTGGAAGATAAATATGATATAAAGCCGAACACAATGCAGGCCCGGGGCTGAGATCTTAACCGCTGCATTGTCCCGGCTGGTGGCCTAACTTACAGAACACTCTGTGTGGTCTCTGCGGACTTCTCCTGGAAGAAACTACACGCTTTACACTCTGCCTCTCCTCGTGTATGAGTGGTAAGGGGAAACTTCCTTCTACAGTGGTTTGTATTGACTAGTCCCTTTACTAGATTTAAAACACGAGCTTTATATCACCAACACGAGACTGACGCCTTAATCCGCGTGCCCACCTGTAGAAGCTATAAATGTATATAGGATTCAGTATATAGTATATTTAGGCTTATTTTTATGCTCAAGTCAATCAAGAGGGAATTTTTAATTTAAAAAAAAATTTAATCTTCAAACCAAAACAAAAATCTTTTCAATTTATTTTTGTCAAAACCTCAATAACTGATTATATTTCACGAGTCTGCTTTGATAAACAAGATAAATTAATTAGTTGCGATTACAAGAATCATGTGTGATGAAAAGAAAAAGTTGTATTCAAAACGAATTTCTTTATAAAATAATTACTTTAAAAAAAAAAAAAGTGTGTATAGATCTCTGTAAGATCTTTCTTAGGCTGGTTTTTAATACATGCGATTTTTATCTCAAAGATCTTCAATGATTCAATTCCTTGGTTCACTACACCCGGAGCAAAAAAACAAAAACAACAAAAACAGAAGGAATAGAAATGTGACACCATACGATTTTCTTTTTTTATCGAACACATTTATAAAATGCTTTTGCCCGCAATGCGTGCCCATAGCATTTCAAGGCTAAAGTTAATCCACTCTGGATCAAGACAAAAAAACAAGGAGAGCATTACGAAACGCAACAACAACAACAAAAGTAGTTTACAACTTTTATTTAGTGCATGACATAAAAAAATAGTTTGATTGAACTTTTCTATGTGGGCCCAGGGTACAAAATGCACTCACGAAAGAAAAAGTTGCATCCTAAATTTGTATAGACTGTAATGTTTAATAATTAAACATTAATTTGTTGACAGATCCACCTGGCCTAGCCCTCTAAACCGGAAGTAGCCTTCTCTATGTCGTCACATGAGTAGTGGTTGAAATGAAAGCTTTGGGACACTTTCTCCCCCCACATTACTTCTTTTAATCGGGGAGGTGGGTCACTTTCTCCCATAAGGATAGCATTGATCAGTGGCGGATCAGGAAAAAAATAGTTGGGGACGAGAAGAAGGGGCAAATCAGGTGTTTACAAAATAGTTTCACCATTAATTTGATAAAACTTTTATAAATCACTCACCTTTTATTATAATATTACTACGTGTTGGGCGTTAGTCGTTTATTAAAACGTTTCCCAGGAGACACTGCGAGGAAGCGAGTAACGTCACCTCCCACCTATAACTAATTTTGACCAAACTATTTAATTTTTCAAAAGCCGTGCTGTTTCACCTGATGAAATCAGGCTATGATACTCACAAGCACTCGAGCTTTTTACATAATTAAAATATTTATTACAAAGGTTAATACCAAACTTCCTTTTCAATATACTTACATACAAAACATAAAGGGGTGATTGTTTTTTTATGTCTCCATTGGTGAACACATTATCTAAAATATAGCGTTAGTCATCTCCTGGTGAAAGTGCAAGTTTATTCAAAGAGATACTGTACAATTGGTGTTTCTCACTTCTTATCGTGGACTTATTGGGGTAGTGTAAGATCCCCTGCTTTAAACATTTTTTATAATGAAAATGTTTAATTTTCTTTTTGAGAGCTGTTTTTGACACACCTTTACCTATATTTTTTTTTCTCCTCAAGACTCTCCTTCTGAATGGAGTAAAGTTTCGGTCGAAGTCCCACAAACTCTCGAATACACTCACCATTCATCTCATCCTTCATTTTACCCAGAGCTTTTTTTTTATTGCACGCACTGTGTAAAAAATGTGTTTCTGAATAGTCTGAATTGTCGAATATGTTCATATCATCAAACATATCCACATACATATTTTCTGTTTTCAGTTCGTAGCAGAGGGAGTCTGTGTCTGTGAATGATAGCTTTGCATTTTGTCCATATTCCCATTTAACATAATTATAATGAAAGTTATACATGATAACCTTGCTTGTATCTAAGATTGCAAAGCCAGCCTATATCTTTAATTCCCTTCAACCATTGAGCCCCATTTTACCCATGAATACAGTTCACAGACACAAATCACTAAGATAGTCATAATAAGCACTCAAAAACAAACCATGTCTGGAAGCTAAAATGAACATACATTTTACTAACTCACAGTTATTAATTATTATTTTTTGCAGCTCTGGTTCAGATGTGTGGATTTAATTTGAGGAAATTTCACACCGACAGTAAAGGAGCCATCTTTAAGTTTAAGGACAGCCTTGGCCCCAGCGCCCCCTTTTCCTACAAGCCGTTAGACTTAACATTCCCTAAATTCATCTCGAGGAACGCTGTGCTGTTAACAATAACAAGATTATTTCATCTAAGAATGTGAAAAAAATCGAGGGGTAACTTTGTATCGGAGTTAAGAAACGGCAAACATTCACTGACCAACACAGCCCCCTAATATCTCTGTTATAATCTCTGGTCGAGATTCTGGAGCACGCATGCGCGTCTATCCGGTGACCAATCACGAGAAAACACAAGTTGCTTCGGGGACGATCGGGTGGGGGGATTCGGTTCACACTTTGTAAAGGCACTGTGTTTAGCCGTTGATGTCGCTAGTGTAAGCATATGACGCACCGATGTGGCGTAATTTTGAAGCTCTTGTGTAATATTGATAGAGAACACGAAGTCTCGCAACAGATATGGACAAAATAATACACACGCATGCGTAGAAGAGACACGAGAAATTGTAATACATTGATAAACTGAACAGTGGTTTCCTTGTCTTTCAAACGAAAACAAAATGAAATATTATTGTTGTTTATTTTATGTTTGAGGGAAGTGGTTTTAATTAAATGTATTCTAAGATATAGTTGAGTTTTATTAGAGATGACGGTGGTGATGGTTTGACTATGGGCTTATGCCATAGAGTTTTGATTTAACGTCTACTTTCTCAACCGACTGATTATAATAAGCACACCACTTATAAACAAGCTTAAAGCTAGAAGGAAAACAACATCTAAACTCCGGTCGTTAATTTATCACTGTGAGAGGGGAAACCCACATTTCAACAATGCAAAAAATTTCGACTATGTCGGAAATCGTACCCGGGACCCTTAGCTGAGTATGTAAACACGTCACCGACTGAGCGAAATTATTATATACGATTAAACTAACATAAGCTACCTGTTAGCTTAAAAATATGTATGTATCTGAAAGAGAATACTTACAATTAAGCAAAATAATAAGTTTGAGATAAAGTGCACATTAAAAAAAATTAGTTGATAAAAAAAAGTCTTCCTTCTCCGATATTTTCAACTAAATCTTTTAAATACAATATATCTTGAAAAAAATATTCCTCCATTCATGAAACTGTGGCTTCATTCAGATTCAGGTGTCGCCATAAGCCTTAAAAATAACTTTCATATCTTAGTATAGAATACGATTGTTTGAAATGTACTTCGAAACCAATTTATATTCAAACCGTTCGAACGAAACGTTCTCCCAGAGAGATGAAAAGGAACGCGTGTGTTTGTACGGCGCATGCGCGCACTGGAGATAAGATGTCCCCTCTATCCGAGACGCTACCGAGAGTCGGCCTTGTCCGCGCGTGCGCCAGGGACTTTTAACACCATTGTTGTATAGACTCGCGTGACTTCCCGCCCTCTGTTCGGCCGTCAACGTGTGTCGAATACTAACACCTTCATTTTCATTACTGCTTTACGTGAGAAGTGTTTTATATATTGGTGCGTGCGGCGTAAACGTGACGTAAGATTATATATTCTCGAAATAAATCTGGAACACCGTCTAACTCTTTTAACGAGGAACCTTAAATTCGAGAAATGGTTAAGTGTATTTGCGCATGCCCATTCGTTAAGAAACAAGACAATACATTAAAAAAAAAACAATGTAACTTATTTGTGACCTATATGCATGTAATTATTAGATTTACATATGACCGGCGTCAATTAACATGCGGATTAAACCTTTTTTTTTTTTCTAAATTGTTTTTCAGACGACAAACTGTTAAAAATACGCGGGGTAGATACAAAACTTTTTTTGTATGGTTGCTTTGTCAACAATGAGTCAATCAAATGACTTCTTCATCATACTTTTCTTGTTAGAGCACATTGCTATTGTTGATGTTGCTATTAGCATATCAAATATTAAAATTGTAGGTTAAGGTGGTTTGAGATTAAAAAGTTTTCAGGTTTGTAATTTGTTTGTTTTATAACTATTTTTTACACTTTCCGTAACGGGCGCGGTGATTTTAAAATTGAAAATATGTTTCAAACATTGTTAGAACTATGAATCTTAAACATGGACCATGAGGAAAAAGGAGAATAAATATTTGGAAAACCTTGAGATTTGGTGCTGGAGGAGAATAGGTAGGATGAAGTGGACAGATCGGGTGACCAACTATGAAGTTCTAAATAGATTAATTGAAAAGAGAACCATCCCACGAGTGATTCTACGAAGAAAGGCGAACTGGATGGGTCACATTACGGGAAGAGATGTCTTATTGAGTGACGTCATAGAAGGAAAGATGGAAGGGGGAAGGAAGCCCACGAATGCAACTGACGGATGACCTCAAACAAGGGATGTATCTAAATAGTCTGCGAACTACACAGTTGCGCGATTTACTGCTCATAAGTGCGTAAGATGCATAAAAACCTTTCAAGACAGCACAGTACACTTAGAGCTACCTGGTGGACACTTACGAAAGATGTGTTTCCATGGCAACGAGATTGATTTTTGGATGTTGCTTTGTTTATGTTACTATATGCGCACTCTATATAGTGTTGCCCAAACTACACTAAATTTTGTTTCAGGTCATGAATATATAGGTATATTGGGTTTTAAAAATGTATTAATCTACATGAATATCTCCTGTTCGAAGCCATTCCGCCAAATATTTCACTGCAGAAAGTACTTTCCCCTCAGAGGAAGTTCTTCTCAGACCCGCACAAAACACAGGCTACCAAAATATATGTAAAACATTTCTGTATGTATACGGTACTTAGAAAATGGCTATTATCTCGTTATTAATATTATTATATCAATAAACTCTTAAACCATTATTATTTATAACTTTACAAAATATAACTTTTAAACTTTAAATATATTTCCTTAAAAATATATTTTTATGCGAAATAAAGAATTTCAGTCTACTGATGCACGTATATGAACAAATTACAGAGCAATTTTTTTTATTTTATTTAACATGTTACGTCTACTGATTCCATTTCAACTAAAGTGCGTGATAAAGGGTTCATTGTATTCACCCTTTGGTATAGGAGTAGCCTACATCTGTGCATTCACCAGCCACCACAAAAAAAAAAATCCGCCATTGCAACTTTAAAGAGAGTAAAGTTCACAAGTATTCAGACACAACCAAAGAAAGAAAATGAAGTCTCGTATTTTACAATATATATTCCTTTTTTAAAAAAAACCACCGCGTCTTACTACTCGTTTTGGCTATACACTTATGTACAGTAGCCTTGTGACTTCTTTAGTGCCGACTGACAGTTAACAGCTGACTTCTGACACTCAACATTTAGGTATATACCTAAATTTTGACTTTCAGAAGTGACAGCTGCCTAACACATGTTTTTGCAGATCATATGGTTAAGCGAAGGGATACATAATTTGGTCTGGTGACTTTTCAAAGCTTTTAGCTGTTAGCTGTGAGCTGTCAGTCGGCACCAAAGAAGCCACGGGGCTACTGTACTAATTACCCTAGTGGTTTTTAGGGATTAAGAAGGTTGTATTTAGAGGATGCTGTCTGTACCTCTGTATCTGGGCAGGATTTCTGTACAAATGTGAGGTTAGATGGGGATATCGACAGACGGGCGAATGCATCTCGGTATGCGGACTATTGCAAAGGATGATGTAGTATTGAAAGAGGCAAAGATGGCGGTATATACAAGTGTGTTGTCACCAACATTGTTTTATGGATGCGGGTTTGTCAGGAGAAACACAAGAGCAAGGTGAATGCGGTTGAAACGAGATATCTAAGAAATGAATGTGGAAAAACTCGTATGGACAGAGTCAGTGATGAATGGGTGCTGAAAGAATGCGGTTTGAAAGGGAATTCAACAGATCAATGGGAAATAAGTGTCTTACGTTGGTTTGGGCGTGTTGAGAGGATGAGTGTGGATAGAGTGATGAAGCAAATATATGAAGGTAGAGTGTTTGGATCAAAAGGGAAGGGTAGGCCATTTAAGACGTGTTGTAGATGAATGTGTGGGAAAGAGAAACATGAAGAGTTTTAAGAATAAAAGAGCGCGTATGACTCGGTGTATGGATGTTGTTGAAGTGAAGGGAGTAAGCAAGGATAGGGAAGAGTGGAAACAGTTAGTGAGGATGGATTAAGTACGGAGTTGTTTTTTGAAATATATGCACAATTTCTTGCCTACCCCGTGCAGCGTGATATTTAGAGGAAGTGTACACATATTCGCGTGGAGGGTTAGTGTTTTATTATTATTATTATTAGCACCGCGTCTTACTACCCGTTCGGGTTATACGCACTTACGATAATGTGTAATGGTAGGGTGATTGTGAGATGAAATGAAGGACCCACAGTTTAACGTGGAATCCGAACCACGGTGGAGGCCTGGCATTCCCCCACATTCACAAGATGTCTTGTCAGAGGTGAAGGAAGGGTTTGGTAATAAGATAAATCTGTGCCCGGACCGAGGATTGAACCCCGGCCACCATCACAGAAGTCCGACACCTTACCCCTAGACCGCCAGGTTACCCTGGAGGGTTAGTGGAAAAACGTTTTGGAAAATCCACCCTTAGTACATTCAACTAAGATTCGAAACTCGATCTTACGGTCATCGGTAGTCTAGTTTACTGCGTTAGTTGCGCCTTATACCACGATGCCACCGAGGCGGGTACTTTATTTTGTTAGGTTTGTCTAGGGAAAGGTAAACTAAACTAATAAAGAAAAGTTTTTTAATATTAATATTAACATAGATAATTTTAACCATTAGCCTTAATGTGACTGGATTGAAGAAGTCGATTAAGAGGGGATACCCCAGCATTTACCTTGAGAAGGAATGTAAAACTGCACTGTAGGAACATTGCACCCAATGCACCCGGCCGGGATTCGAACTGCCTAGTCGGGATTGAGTGAAACACGATGGCGCTGAGATAGTTCTATCGCCAATAGATTATTGTAAGTTGTTAATAGAGGATAAGTTATTCTAAGAAGTTGAGTACGAGATTTGGTTTTGAAGATGTTTTTTTGTGAAAACCAAGTTTAATTGAAATTAATTATAATTGTTTATTTATAAAACTACTTGAATGGTTTCAGAAAATAATATCATACCAATGTTAACATGTTTTCTCTAGTATAAAGCTTTTTTTAAGGATTTATTTCCCCAATTTAAAAGCGCAACTCGTTGCTCTGTGTTACATGATTATTATTATTATTATTAGGTGTTCTGTCTTACGACAGGTCAACTCCTTTTGTCATTGAAACTTAGACCTCCAATGCACCCTGTCCTCTGCCTCCTCCTTCAGCTCCCAGAATTTTCTTCTTTCCTTCAAGTCATCCAATCTTTGATTCCTCCTCCTTCCTCAGCTCCTCTTTCCCTCAACCTTTCCTTCTATGACGTCGTGCAGAAGACAGTTCCTCCTGAGGATGTGTCCGATCCAGTTTGCCTTTTTTACCGAAGATCTTCCCTGACCAGCCACTCGCTCAGTAGCGGATTTAGGTTTGAGGACGCCCTAGGCCCGAGACGATATGGCGCCCTTTTTTTTTGTAACAGTATATATATATATATAAACATATATATACATATATGTGTGTGTATTAAATAATGAAAATAATAACAATAATAATAAGAAATCTAATTCAGGTATAAATTAAACATTTATTTTTTTAACATAACAATTAAATATAGAATTAATAATAAATTGCTTGTAATTAAAATATAAATTATTTTTATCTGATTAATCATATAATAAATTTTAGTCATCTTAAAAATTTTGGCGCCCCTCAAAATTTGCCGCCCTAGGCCCGGGCCTAAGCCTAAATCCGCTACTGCACTCTCCAAACAAGTTGAACAGAATGGGCGACAAACAGCACCCCTGCCCCACCCCTCTCTCTATCTCTCTGCCTTTCCATCACTCAGCCTCACCTTTACTCGCTGTCCCAAGTATATACAGGTTTGTAATCAGTCTTCTTTCCCTCCAGTTGAGGCCGACCTTCCGGAGTATTCCCATCGCTTCACTCTATCGAACACCTTTCGCCAATCAATGAAACCAATGAGGACGTCTTCCTTCAATGATTTCCAACACACTTTATGAAATTATTTTCATCATCCCGATGGATCCAAATTGGTTGTGTTACATATTGAGTTTCAAACATTATTTTTTTAAAATTGGTTTAGAATGTGGGCACATTTTGTTAAGCTAATATGCAACGTAGGGATAACCATATGATATTCCGGTGTGTGTATTTTCAGTGTAAAAGCCATGTTATGTTCGTTTCAGTTGATATGTTTCTATCCCTTTATTCTTTACATCCTTATATGTAAAACAAAACGAATTAAATCCAAAATAATATCGTAAATCTTGAATTTAATTATTATCAAAGGAGAAAGGTACCGATTTTGTAAGTAAAAAAAACAACAACATACTTTTAGGCAAGGATTTTAGACTGGAACAGTCATGTGTGAATTTGAATATCCTTTGTATCAATCACTTTACTGCAACGATATTTATTTGAAAAAACAAAGAAGCCAATAGCAAATCGTAAATAACGCGAACATATTAACTTAAAACAAACTATGTATTTAAATTGTTATCAAATAGAAACAGTATTATTTTTAACAGATAATAATTTAGACTCATATTTAATAAAACTAGTATTAAAAAGTTAAAACCCATTTAAAAGATATTTTGTGTTATAGAAAGAGCCAACGAGATTTCATTATTATCCCAGTAGTTTTCATTTGGTCGACAGAGAGCTGCAGTATACTGTATAGTAAATCTAGTAAACAGAACGTTACTATTAAACTGTTACTTTTGCCAACTGCCACGCCATCTATTATCAGAATACCAGACTTTCTTGCTCAGTAGTCACGCATGCGCTCAAGGCTCATTTCAATATGTATACGTCACACACGTGGAATGTGCGTTAACAAATAAGCTATCGGTATTATTTTTTTTGTTTTCACCAATTATCTTCACTTTCCTCTACATTTAAAATCTACATATATTTTCATTTTGTAATTTTGTAAAGTTATTGATAGAATATGCGACTTATCATCAGCTTAAAGATCTAAAGGTACACATCTATACATTTAATTATTTCTCGATTTAGAATAATGGCCTTTTTTGTTTCTATTTTGATTACTTGTTGGGTCTATTCCGCGCCTTTTATTTCATTTGAAGTTTCAAATTTGTATTGAGGCTAGAAGTTAATAAAGTATGGAAAGATATTTATTGCTTTAATCTTATTTGATCTTTAAAAATAAAAATCTGTTTGGCCTAACCTTAACTGTATTCCAAAAGTAAAATGTGTATGCAACCATTTAATCAAAAATGTTGTCGTTAGACAAAATATGTTTGAGTGTTTTCACAATAACATTCTCAGCATTTATCATATATAAATACAGACAGTGTAAAAGATTCATAATAACGGCAGAAAGAAGTAAGGAAATATCAAAATTGTTAAGTTTTGGAAAGAAAATCAAGCTGGTTGCTAACTCTGATACATCTTGGGTTTATGACTCGAAATCCTCCGAGGATAATTTAATGATTTTAGAAAGTTGCATCAGGAAAAGTACACTATCCATCCGTGTCTGCGTGTACATAATTTCTCACCCGAGACTAATCGACGCGTTGCTCGATGCGGAGCGCAGAGGTGTGGCGGTGAGAATCATTACAAACTACTCCATAGTAGAGTCCGGCGGACCCGTGCAAAGATTCTGGCGACAAAGTATCCCGGTACGGATGAAATACAACGAAGGTTTGATGATGCATCACAAGTTTGCGGTTTTCGACGACTGCTTGCTGATAACCGGCTCGTTCAATTGGAATAGAAGGACAGTTCACGGGAACGCCGAAAACATTATGATATTGGGAAATAGAGGGCTCGTATCCCAATTTATTGACGAGTTTGAGAAAATTTGGAAGGATTTCGAAACTCATAACTATAGAGAGATTAATGAAAGTAGAAGCGACTTACATAAGTCATGGAAGACATTTTCGAGAACATGAACATTAATATTTGTTTGGGAGGCCGACTTTGAAACTCGTTCAACTATTGTTCTTAGATAATAATTATTTATTTATGTTTTTCAACCTGCAAAATATAATTCTTAGAGATTTGTGTTTGAAGCTTTGAAACGCTTAACTAATTTTCTTTTCAGACTTAGGAAATTCAAGCACATTTTACAATAAAAGGAGTATTTTATCATGCTTAAAGGGTTTTTTTTTGTTCACTGTTCTAAAACACAAGCTAGGTTTCTAGGTCTATTAACAAATTACCAAATATAAAACTTATGAAAATTTAGTATAAGCCTACTTGATATCTATTTAAATTTAATTTCATACAATCAAGTCGTAAGTTTTCTGGGCCGACCCTTCTCTTACCTAAGTTATGCTTTTCTTTGCTGGAATGTCACTCTCCGCTGTTTATAGTGTGAGTAACGGTTAGGTTCTTTTAATTTTGATGGTCAAATCATTTCCGAAAGAGATGTGGCTAAGCAGTCCTTTGAAGTTTCAAAATTAGTATTTCCTTTATTTCTTATCTCATCAATTTTTTTTTTGTAAGAGCTTTATTTGGTTTGATCCACTTATGAAATTACATTTTTTTTTATTGTTTCTAGGAAAGATAAGACTTTGTGTATAAACTACTCACTAGCAAAGCTTAAGTATAAAAATAATATATATATTTGATATAGTAAATGTGGCAACCTTGACAGTTTGAAAACGGCGTATAGTTGTATTTTTTATCTACGGAGGTGATTTAAGTTGTTTGAACCACATTCAAATAAATAAAAGCCGAACTTTTGAGCCGCGATGGAACCTAGATGGCGCACCACCCACCCGCTGGTCATCTGCCCGTACGACAAGAGCCACACGATCTTGGAGTCGCGGATCCAGATGCACCTCATCAAATGCGCCCGGAGTCACCCGGGCGTCATGTTGGAGGTGTGTCCCCACAACGCCTCGCACAGGTTCAGGGACTACGACAAGTACGAGCAGCATGTGAAGATATGCCCCAACCAGCGTTTGCCCGGGAAAGTGAAGTTGGCCTTGGAAGAGAAGTACCTCAAAGGAGGGTGTATCGAGAAGATATCAAGTCTCACAACGCGTTTACTGGACGAGCGGGCCAATGAAGACTGGGAGAGACCCCACGATGGGTGAGTACGGTACTTACTTCCGACAGTCCCGCGGCCCACCTAGCTCTAGGTCAATCCGTGGGCCCCAAGGCACTTGCGACTTGAAATAGCCTGTCCCAAATTTACAGAAATAGGTCTAAACAACAACTTGGTCTTACTCGGCCGACTAAAGGAGTGCTAATTTCCATTCCTATGTTTTATATATATCCTCTTTCGAGGTCGAGGTCGAGGTTGAGGTTGTAGGGGACATGAGAAAAGGTGAGAGTGTGTTTACAGTTTTTATAGCGTAACATTTTTTGTCCAAAAGAAATAAAATATTGCTCCAGTACAGACAAGAGTTTAATTTTCTTCACACGGCGATATCAACAGTTGTTGAATATCTGTCATGAGCATAGCGGCGTTAGATGACAGAGAACAAGTTGTCATTAAATTCCAGGACAGCCTTGACGGATATTCAACAACACTGTTGATATTAGCCGGGGGAGGGGGGGAATTAAACACTCTATGTTTCTATTGGAGTAATATTTACTTTATTTTGACAAAAAAAAAAGTTTTGATGTGAACGTTTCAAAAACACTGCCCTTTCTTAGCATCCCCTGCATTATCACCTTTGGCTCTA
Source organism: Timema californicum (assembly GCA_902141385.1). NCBI lineage: Eukaryota > Metazoa > Arthropoda > Insecta > Phasmatodea > Timematidae > Timema > Timema californicum. The sequence goes on from CABFOW010003324.1 coordinate 12,322, forward strand.
GGAAGAGGGTCAGCAAACTTTAATTAGGGTTCAGCCGAAGTAATATTGCAAAGTCGCTCGGCATGCAACCAACTTAAGACCACCCACATCATTTATATTTTCAAACTAGTTCACTAGTACAACTATTAAAACAAATTTATGTTGATCTTGTTAAATGTAACAAAATTCTAAATCAGTTAAGCTACATTAGCAACTAGTGTTTCTTGAATATTCAATATTTTAAGAAAAATCAGAGTAATTACAAAATATAAACTGCAGGCCTAACTGTGTTAATTGCATAATTTTAGTTCTAAAGATATTATTTTTTAAATTTTGAAACAAAATAATCGAATCATTGAAAAGTAAAACATGGTACAGTCAACTCTCAACTCTACGACCTCGGGAATAGCGCCCCTCTTGAAGTAACAACCCTTTTTTTGGGGAACCGTGAAAACTGAAAAAAAAGTCAAAATTTTTAAGGAAATTGGCCTTAAAATGTGTTTGTTGTACCTATTTAGGTCGCTGCATTGTTATTATCCTTGTGAGCGCTCTATTGCTAGTAACTGGGGGTGGGTCAAGTATAAAAATAGACACCACCCATCAGTGCCAGCCAATAGCACTTGACTCTGTCTCATCTCCCCCCCCCCTCCCCCTGCCCCCACCCCTCAAAGCAAAACAATGTTTCCCCGTACGCGACTGCAGCTACATCATGCGCCAGGCTTGTTTTAGCTATTGTTATTTCAATTCTTGATTTGGTTACTTTTTGGTTTAATTTTGTGAACAATTTATGATGACCCACACTATTGTTATTTTGATTTGGTTGATTTGGTTTGATTTAGTGACCAATTTTTTACGACCCACACTATTTTTTTTATTTGATACAAACTTATAATTTTGACGAAATGAGTGTAAAGAGGACCTTCTTGACGCTCATGAAGACGTACGAGATCATTCAGGAAGTGGATTAGAAGAAGATTAGGAAGACGGAGATTGCGCAGTGGCAGAACATCCCAAAGTCGACACTTTTCACGATTCTCGAAATGAGAGAAGAAACTGTGAATGCAGGGCAGAAGGAAGACCTCAATATAAAGACCAACAATTTGAAGGGTGCGACGCACGTTAATCTAGAGCAGACTATGCTCCAGATTCACACAATGATGCAGAGGAAGACCGATGAACTTGCCCCGAGGTTAGGTATAGAAAAATAAGTGTTCAAGTGGGTGGCTAGAGCGTTTCAAAGTGCGTCACAGAATATCCAGCCACAAGGTTGTCAGTGAAAGCACATCAGTTGACCCAACACCGGTGAGGGAGTGGATTCCCTAGCTCCGAAACATCCCAAGGCGCTATCAGCCTCAGGATGTATACAATGCTGATGAGCTGGGGATGTTCTACAACCTCATGGCAGAGCATCTTGCTGTGAAAGAGGATAAGTACAAGGGTGCGAAGAGGAGCAAGGAGCGCCTAACTGTCCTTTTGTGCCGCAACACGGACGGCAGTGATAAGGTGAAGTCCATCGTGATCGGGGAGTTCAAGAAACCCCGAGGTTTCAAGGGCTACATCCTGCATTGTGACTATGATTTTAATAAAAAGGCATGGATGACCTCGAGGGTGCTCATGAGATGGCTTCAAGGCTTTGATTCGAAGATGGACACCGCAAATAAAAAATTCGTGCTCTTCATCTACAATTGCCCCGCACATCCTGCTCTCGACAAACTCGGAAACATCGAGCTCTCAACAAACTCGGGAACACCGAGCTGGTGTTTCCGACAAAGAACACCACCAGCATACTTCAGACCCTGGACCAGGGAATAATTCAGCAAGTGGAGGTGAAGTTCCGCAAGATGCTTGTGTGGAATCTCGACATGAGCAAGGAGGTCAAAAAGTGGGACGTGTTCAGGACCATGGAAGGAATCCTTGCCTGTTGGATGGCCGTGAGACCTATGCTGATCGCCAACTGCTTCCGACACGCCCACTTTGTCCTACCCGTCAACGAAAAGGCTGCCGTCCGAGTGTTTCCCACCGCTGCCAGCGCCAATGACCCAGACGACCCATTGCCAGTGGACGCCAGTTTCCAGCCAGGCCCCCTCCATGGAACAGCAGGTGGGCCCCTCCATGGAACCGCAGCCTGGCTCCACAACAGCACCTTCGTCTCCCCACCTGAGTTTCCCTCGGCCGTGCGACGAGGAAATGTGGCAGAGATTAGCCGCAGACTGCACGTTTGAGGATTACATAGCAGCAGACATGACATCACAGTTTGGGGCACCCTCGATGATGCCGATATAATCGTGGAGCAGCAGGAGTCCGGTGAGGAAGAAATGGAAGAAGGGCCTGAAGACATCCCCACGACAAAAGATGTACTGAAAGCCAGGGACGTCTACTCAAGAACACTCAAGCGCCAGGGTGCTAGCGAAGAGGTGTGGTTCCAGTTCTATAATGTGAAAGACTAGTCGATAAAACTGGCGCTAAGAAGAAGCAGGCCTACATAACAGATTTCTTCAAGAAATAAGTAGGGTTGTTTCACGTGTTGTCTAAAAAATTGCAATTTTTGCGTATGAGGGTCGGGGTTTGAAGAAAATCGGTTAAAATTACCATAACAACACGTTTGTAACGAGACCCTTTTCCAGGGAACCGTGAAAAAGGTTGTAGAATCAAGGGTTGACTGTATTAAAATTATTACATGAATGATTTAAATTAAAAATAAAGATTTTATATTATATTTATTCAAATTGCTAGGTTTGCCACTCTTGGTGTATGTACCTTAGGTTGCCGACCCCTGCTCTAGGCAATAGGAGAACAAAAAGGGTGGAGGATCTATTATGAAAGGTTTAAATATTTAGTTTTGTAATTCCAAAAGGGACATAATAACGAGAGAAAAACTAGGTTTACACTGCAAATAAACTCTTCATAGTAAAATTTTATGTTGCGTATTTTAAAAGGATTATTTGCTATAAAATCTTGTACAAACGTCACACCCGTAACTGCGGAATAACTGCTTGGTAACCACGCAAAATATACATCTAGTGTAAGCTTCTAAGCATACATAATAATAATAAGCACTACACCCGCTTCGGTGGCTGCATTGTCTAAGGCGTCACTGTTGTTGGACTGGACTACCAATGACGGTGATCGAGGTACGATTCCCAGTCATGTGTGTTCTGAGGGTGATTTTCCCTAAAGGGTTTTCTACTCTCCGCTCAAATGAGTGTACAATTACTCTAAATTCAACCTTCCTTATCTCTTAACTCATTAGCGTAATTAGTACATATGCTTACAACCTGAACATGTAGTAAGACGCGGTGCTAAATAAAATAAATCGGCCCTACATATTAATATGACAACTCTTAGTAACTAACTTGCTCTTCTGTGCCAAGTGGTCTGGCGGCCGGCGCACACGATCTGGTCCATCCTGAGCAAGAGGTACCTCGAGACAGACTCGACACTGGCGAACAAAGTTGCTCCAAGGACGGGAACGAGTCCTCGGACAAAGACGTGCACTGGATGGATAAAATAATCTCGTCAAGAGACTCCCGAGATGTCAAGGACGGCGCCAAACCTTCTCACAGCACGACTACGTCGCCGGGGTCTGACTTTGGCGACGACTCGAAAGTTTTTGAGAACGTTTGGGAGTCTGGGATATGTCTAGGCCGAGGCAACCGCCCGGTTTGGTGAGTTGTACGTCCTGGTGCAGGGTTTTATTTTTCCCCGCCGGGTGGGCCCGTGTTTGGTACAAGAGAAGTTTTCATCACTTGGGGAAGAGGTTTGTTAGCCGGTGTGTGAACTGCAACAATCTTGAAATTGGCTCAATCCTAGTTTCAATGAAAGAGTTTTTGTTACTATTTTAATAGAAGAGTATTTATATATATATTAATTATAAAGTTTATTAATTATTTCTAAATGCGATTCATTCATTGGGCAATCAACTGGTGGAAGGTGCTTCTAGTGTCACTGCTCAACTACAGTAGCCCCATGGCTTATTTGGTGCTGACTGACAGCACACAACTGACTTCTGACGGCTCTGAAAAGTTATCAGAACAAATTATGTATCCCTACGCCGAACCATATGATCTGCAAAAACATGTGTTTAGCAGCTGTCACTTCTGACAGTCAAAATGTAGGTATATACCTAAATGTTGACTGTCAGAAGTCAGCTGTGAGCTGTCAGTCAGCACCAAAGAAGCCACGGGGCTACTGTATACATCAAGTTGTAGTGCTATTTGCGCTACAACTTCACGCTCTAGACCACGGGCCGGAAACCTTTCGTTCAAATAACTCATCAAAGGCATATAATTTATTAAGGCCCCAATAGCCTCATTATGTCCATGTTCCTATAAAACATATTATTTATCCATTTTGCTTTTGCTTCTTTTTCTTTGTTTATAAATATTATATTCTTTAAAATCAACCTTCAAATACTTTTGTCCCCACTTTTTTAGA
>CABFOW010003324.1:22876-39739 GCA_902141385.1 Timema californicum
GAACCCGCCTCGGTGGCGTAGTTGGCTAACGCGCTTGTCGTGTTGAGCTCTACTGCTGAGGACGGGGAAATCGAGGTTCGAATCTCGGTCGGGTGAACTTGGGGGAGGTTTTTCCTAAACGGTTTTCCACTCTCCCTCCACGCAAATGCGGGTTCACTTCCTCTGATTCAACCTTCCCAATTCCTATTCCGTTAGAGTAATTAGTACTTAAAGCGTATAACCCGAACGGGTAGTAAGACGCGGTGCTAAATATTAAATATTATTAACATGAAAGAGATAAAAAAAAAGAACAGGATTGGGTGTTTATGATCAATTTTCTTCAAAGAGGCGGCCGTTATCTCTGTTCATTGGCAGCAATGTAAAGTGTAAGCGCTTTTCTTCGTAAAAGCCATCGAATTATTGATTTCAAATTATTACCGAATGTAGACACATGATTAATTATTGTGAAGTCCTGCAGTTTATCTGGAAAGATAACATATATTATATGTGCTTAGTTCTACCATGGCAGAGCTTGTAAGATAGGGCCATAGTGTAATTAGTTGAGGTATAGCAAGGTGCATAACAGTACAGAAAGATCAAAATTCAAAACTTTGCACACCCCCCATTAGCGACTAAAATTACACAAACATTTTAAAACAATTGTCAATGACAATGCGAGTATAATATTATGTTTAGATGTCCAGTCGAAATGAATTTGAAAATTTTCCAAGACTTTTCTATTTTAAATATTGGTATTCAAACAAGAGAGTTATATACAACATTCCAGGAGAGAGAGAGAGAGAGAGAGAGAGAGAGAGAGAAAAATCTTGATTTTAACACGACTCGTTTAACAATGAATTCATTGGGCATCCTGATTACTAATAGGCTAGAAAAATATTACAATTAGTTATTTTTCGTAGCTTACAGCAAAAATGTTGTTAAGAGATTTGAGAAACAATACAATTTCACTAAGAGTATCTTTGTAGTAATGGGTCAAAAACTGCCCGAATTCCCTCAAATTGAAAATAGCAAGTGAGTTAATATATGTTAAGACTTTCAATGTGTTTTATTAACATTTTCATTTGAGATTGTAAAAATGAAACAGTAAAAAGAATCCAAATATGACTTATGATGCCATTTTTTTGGCTAGTTTTGATCCAATCGAAAAAAATTGCGATTCAATGAGAACACGACATTCCCCAACATCTCTCCGTCAAACGGCGTTCCCCAACTTCTCCCCCGTCAAGCGGCGTTCCCCAACTTCTCCTCGTCAAGCGGCGTTCCCCAACTTCTCCCCGTCAAGTGGCGTTCCCCAACTTCTCCCCGTCAAGTGGCGTTCCCCAACTTCTCCCCGTCAAGCGGCGTTCCCCAACTTCTCCCTGTCAAACGGCGTTCCCCAACTTCTCCCTGTCAAACGGCGTCCCTCAACTTCTCCCTGTCAAACGGTGTTCACCACCTTCTCCCTGTCAAACGACGTCCCCCTACTTCTCCCTGTCAAACGGCGTTCCTCGAATTCTACCTGTCAAACGACGTTCCCCAACTTCTACCTGTCAAACGATGTTCCCCAAATTCTACCTGTCAATCGGCAATCCCCAAATTCTACCTGTCAATCTATTACAATACGTATAGCTTTTAACTTATTTAACTTAATTGACTATCAACCCACACCTTGCAGGCAAAGGCATCAGTCTCATCTAGTCTGGTTCGCTGGTGACAAGGAGATTGGGGTTTGAATCCTCGCTGGGTGATTTTGTGTTTGTTAATAATCAATTCTGGCCTTGTCTACATATTTCAGTATCAAAAGTCAAAACCATAAACCATCTGTTCTCAAACATTAAGTTACAGTTACATATTTAATTAACACCTTGTACACTCAGTTTAAAAAATACTCCTGGATAGTTTAAATTTTAATTTTTACGCTGTGAAATAAAAAGGGTTGTTTTTAAGGCATAGTGAGGTTTTATAGCTCATTAAATTTAAGATAAACCATAATATTAAGTGTCGGGATCAGGTTTAATATGACTATCCCTTTTTACTGTACAGTCCCTACTAGAAACAGTGACCTTTTGTTGGCAAGGTATGATACAGTAAAAATACAAAACAAAATTTACTAAAGCGATCCAAGCAAGTGGAAAACATTTGAGGTATAAAGTGTTTTTTTTTCAATCATTATTTTTATAAGTACAGAAAATATCTAATTAATATCTATCTTGCTTACTAAATAGATAATATTAAACATAATTGAAACAATGTAAATTGACAAAATATTGCGAATGTTGGTTTTTAGTTCAAATGGGTGTGTAATAAAATGTATTACACGCGAAGAAAATAGATAAACTAAAAACTAATAACAAATCTTAAACTATGAACAAACAAGACAAAAGAACAAGTTTCCAAACCACCAACAATAACAAACAAATAATATAGATATTGCCAAAACTTGTTAAGAAAAAAATGTGACAACCCTTAACTAATGATATAATAAAAATAATATTTTAAGTATCTTGCCACACTTAACAGAGAAATACAATATTTGGAAATATAATAAAGGGTACATGATAACAAACACCCGCTTTTAGAAAATGGATTTATGATGACAAAAATACTTAAACACAACATTATTGATTAAAAACACATGAAATGTAATTTTTATGAATTTTATTTTACTGGATTAGACAATAATAAACAGACTTTTTAAACAAATAAAACCCCTCGCACAAATGTAACAGTGTTTAGTATCACTTCCTTACACTTCACACATTATTAATCAGTGACAATGTCGCAGAAAAATAACTCTAACTCTAATGCATTGGATCTCAAACTTGTTTTTTATATTGTACCCCTTGGTCATGACTAAAAGTCTAGTGTACCCCTTCGATGAAATTTTCCCAAATTAAAAATGACGGGTAGTTGAAAGTTGGAGAAAATTCCCCACCGCATTTGGTTATTTCGTCATTTTGCCAATTTTCCCCTCGAGAGATTAATATTTTTAATACATCTGACAACATCAAAAGCTTTCGCACAAAGTTAAGAGTCACGGTCTATCCGAATTAATAATGGCTTGGACAAAATATTTAAAGAAGTGAGCATAGAAAAAGAACGCCAACCTTTAATATTGGAACATTTAAGTCGCTTAGTGAAAAGACTTAGTCGATACTGTTCCGATTCTGATTTTCCGTGAAAACCCCATTCTCCGCTGACCAAATGCGGATCCAAAACAAAAGTGTGCCGCGAAAAATGTAGATTTGTTAAGTGTTTCGTGAACTTAAGTCCGCAGAACACCACATTCAACCAGGGATGGGAAGCATGTGGCCTTTCGAGGTGTTTGGTGTGGCCTTTTCGCAAATTTAGTATGTTACATATCGTCTTTATTTTTAAATTATACATTCTCTAAAGTTGTGCATTTTAATAGATTAATATTTATATTTTTTAAGGTATGTTAAAAAATTAATTGCTCTTATAAATCTACAGTTGGCGCATTTGGCACAGATTTATCTGATTACCAAACCCTTCCTTCACCTCTGACAAGACGTGTATTAATCACGACTTGTGAATGGGTGGTATGCCAGGCCTCCACCGTGGTTCGGATTCCACGTTAAACTGTAGGTCCTCCATTTCATCTCACAATCACCCTACCATTACACATTAGCGTAAGCGCGTATAACCCGAACGGGTAGTAAGACGCGATGATGATGATGATAATAATAATAATAATAATAATAATAATAATAGTATTTACTGTAAGGAACCGCTGTCAAATTAATATGTCAAGTGTTTTTGTGTGGGTTGTGTTTTATAAAAAACAATATTAGTTTGATTTTATCTTCATAATAAACCCTTTTTTCCTAAAGAAGGCATTTGCGAAAGACCCAACATTTAAAAAACAGCGAAGGTATACTAACAAATATCCCATGCAAGTATTAGATCATGACTGTTAATGATTTGAATCAAAAGGGGGACACATCTTATCATTAAAACTTTGATTCCTTCCAGTTAGAAGTATCGTATGAACTGCGAGGCTAGTGGCATTGCTCCTGAACTTTCTAGAAATATGGCAATAAGGTCCAAAACTCTGAGGTATTATGTTGTTTAATATCGAGTGGTTCAACCTAACACAATTATAAGACAAACCTAACAACTAGAGCCCGTACCATTAATTCACCACCAACTGAATGCGAGTTCATAAATTTATAGCAACTAATAATCAAAATAAAATGGAATTTAAGAAAATTAATATATAATATCAACGTGTAAAACCTAGCCTCTATGGTCACCATGTTTTCTAAGATTCAAACCTGAGACTCACAGGTAAAATAAAGAATAGGAACCAGGGAACAGTAGTCTCAATACGCTTTATAGTATATGGCTGAAAGGGCATGAGAGGGCTATGAACCAAAGGATTTCATACAGCAGAGCATTGCCGCCATAAGCCAAAGATCCAAGGTTCAAATCCTTGTACAAGACATTTAAAATTATAAAACAGCTTGAATCCAACTCATTGTCCTGCTTTATGGATTCGTGATGATATAAGTGAAATGTAAGAAATGGATCATAGAATGGGGGAAGACCGTGTTATTAGTGATTTGTCAACAATACTTGAAGGAGAAACGTAGATATTGGATGTAAGAGAGACAAAGAAAGTGGAGACCACGGCGAGTATGTTAGTTGTTAGCTGAGATAGTAGAGGAAGCAAGAAAGCAAGACTGAGATGGTATGGTCATGTAATGAGGATGTTGGAGTACATGAGATAGTAGAGGAAGCAAGGGTGAGAAGGTATGGGCATGTAATGAGGATGTTGGAGTACATGAGATAGTAGAGGAAGCAAGGTGAGATGGTATGGACATGTAATGAGGATGTTGGAGTACATGAGATAGTAGAGGAAGCAAGGTGAGATGGTATGTACATGTAATGACTGGGCCACAGGCTAGAAACAGCTGTGGTTGCAGATAATCCCAAAAGAGCAGAGAAGGGTACCCAACCTAAAATCCTTTCTATCTGGAAGGATATTTTAGTCATGGATTGATAAACAAACTATTTTTAAAATTTGAATTTTAAATTTTATTTAATACTAGGCTTCTGCTAATTGGTGGCTTTCTTAGCCAACATAATTAATGAAAACCTAAACCAAGCCCTGGACCATTAATGAACTACAAAAACTTTACACTTTATTCAGACTTTGATTACCATTAAAACAATAAATGTCCACATGTAAGTACTATTTCTTAAGATTAGCTTGTTTTCTATAACACCGATATATAAAAAAACAGTTTACAAAGATTATTCCACCCAACTTTGTTGCTCAAAAGTATCGAGTAAAGCATGGTCCAAACAACAAAAGAACACGGGGGGCGGGGGGGGGACTTGAAAGCAAGAGCTCTTGCCACATAAAGTTTAGTTCTAGAGTTCATGCTTCATTTTATAAATATTTAAATCAAGTACTTTTATTAATCAAATGCAATTATATTCTCATCGTCAACATAGTCAATTCACGACAAACGAAACAGACTTAAATAGGCTGGCTGTTTAAATGTTGCAGAGACCAAATTCAAATATTAATTTCTGAAAACTTAAACAATCACATTCTAATCTAGAGTCAGATCACCAAAGGTAGATTCTTATTCGACGGTTGGAAAAAGTTACTGGATCTTTCATGTGTTCATACATTAAACTCTTGTGTTCCACGGTTGTAACGTTTGACAGCTCTAATACAAATATAGAAAGACATGTTGTCAATATTGGCGACTTTACATTTACTTATAATATCCTTCAAATGGTTCTTCCTTTGGCGAATCCTGACTATTTACTTTGGAATATGCACTCTCTTTGGTATCGATATAATTAAAAACAATCACAAATTCGACGAAAAGGAAACATTTCACAAGATTTGGTTGTTCTTCCACATGCACAACACCAGTTGCGCTCGGGAGTGAACTCTAAGCCCACTTGTACCACACCCAATTTTACAAAATATAAAAAAAACACCCTCTCAAACACTAGCGAGGTCCTCCAAGGGAGGTATGTCGGGGCGAGAACCACAAAGATCTAAGCCACAGCAGGGGTGGGGCATGGTCGCTAGTAATTTGTCGATAGAATTATCATCCCTTTACTTTTAGTTCGTATACCAGCTAGAGATGTTACGATATCGCAGGGCAGTGCCGTGGCTGATATTGCCGAGGAGTTGTGTTCATATCCAACTCAAAAACTTTGAAAGGTGATTCATCAGGCGAGATATAAGCGGTTTACTGTTCGATATAACCATGGTACAGATAAAAATATTAATCAATTGTAATTACAGTGAGAGAAATACAGATCACTGAATGAGTGATGTGTGGTTTGTCAGCTAAGATACAAGTATTTAGCGTTTGTCCCCATATTTGAGAGATTTTCACACGCCGACATTTTACAAGACAATTTAAATGTGGCTGCTAACCTAATGCAAATTACATTTAGCATATTTTCGATAATGTTAAAATTTGCATTCGGTCACTTTCGAACCACTCCAAGAAAGCAGAACGTATGAGTGTGGTCACTTAGTGTGCGTGTGAGGAAATTAAAAACTTTTAAGAGGGCGGGGATATACTACCGGCCAGATACATTCAGTTTATACTTTCACATTTGCTCGCTCTTCACCCTCCTAATCCTATTTATGACAAGTAGAGAACATTAATTAAATTCCAAGGTCGTTGTTTAAGTGCCAAGCCAAGCACGTTTAGTGCACCAATGTTTTACCACTGAGCCCTCCAGGATTCTTTCCAAGCTGAGGGTCGTTCTTCACTCCTAGTCTAAGGCAGGGTCTGTGATGGTCGTGTGGAAATCATCAGCTACTAAGAGCTATCATTGATACCACATCCACCGGTGACTCTGGGGTCGGCTTTATGATACCAATAGTACGATGATAGCTCAGTCACGGTTTGACAATGATTTCCACATGTCCATCACAGATTGTGCCTTACATAACTGTGAGTAAAGAATGACCCTGACCACGTGACAAATTCTAGATATCTCAGCGGTAGAGAGAGAGCATTGACGCGCTAAACCAAGAGTCAGGTGTTATTTTTCAATTTATTCAAATATGATACTTGAGGAGTCAGTGCGGGACAGGACGGGATTTTTTTTTTGTCCATTAATTTGAGGTATTTAACGTTTAATTTCTGAACCAACTGATTATATCAGCATTTGAGAATTTCTATGAGCAAGCACAAAAGGACCTACCAATTTTGTCAGAAAATTATCTTCACATACCGTCCAGGTTTCTTTTACAAACCACAACCGACCGGGACCGACGGCTTTACTTCCTCTCCGAGGGAAGTTGTGCTACAGGTATCAATAAAACTACTTTGACCCTGGTTAGGTTTGAGCCCAGGACCATAGAGTCCCGAGGCGAACACTTCACCCCAAGACCACCAAGGTCAATTACCGCGATAAAAAAAAAAAGAAAGAAGATTGTTATCACGGATATTATTCCACACACACTTAAGCTCGAACAACTATAACATACGTTGTTTTAGCTGCCAGTTTAATTGTTGGGGGAAACAAAAAGTTTACAACTGCACATATCAATGAAAGAGACAAAAAAAAAGCAACCTTATCAAATTATTAAATAATGATAGCGACATGCAGGCCATATGCCTCTTGCCTGTCGAATTGGACACTAAACTTTATGACAGTAAAAAGACACCCCCACCAATCACTCACACTAAGACAAAATAAATGTTACCCAAGCCACTGACTTAAACAAGAGAACCGATGAAAATATTTCAATACAACAATCAGTTTAAATTGCTCCGATAACTTAAGTTAGTACAGAAAACATATATTTACACTAAAGCAGTGATTCTAAACCATTTTTAATCAACAGAGCAACTAAATTATTTGATTCGGATGAATTACGGCAAAATACAGGGATTGTTTGACCCACGAACAAAACAAAGTAGACTCTAATGTGAATTAATTTAAAATAAAATGTATTCGCAGCATTTTTAACAGACAATTATAACTACGGCTAAGAATCTCTTTGCGGAGTGGCGGCAGAGAACCCCCTGAGTGGTGCCGGCCGATACACGGACCACTGGTTGGGAACCAATGTCTTGGAGAAGACAATATTGTCTTATGGCCTGGCTACAATCAGTGGCACCTGTTTGTCATAAGTTGCACTCACAGGGCTTCAAAAGAGACACTCTACATGGAAATATCAGAAGATGCTGCTCTAATCCTATAAGGACTAAGAAGAATACACATAAAAGATTGACAATGAATGTAAGAGAGACAAGGAGGGTCAAGGTCATGGAGAGGAAGCAAGACTGAGATGGTATGGACATGTAATGAGGATGTTGGAGTACATGAGATAGTAGAGGAAGCAAGACTGAGATGGTATGGACATGTAATGGGGATGTTGGAGTACATGAGATAGTAGAGGAAGCAAGGCTGAGATGGTATGGACATGTAATGAGGATGGGAAAGGAGAGGATACCAAGGAGAATGATGGATATGCAATATGTAGGGCAAAGACTGTGAGGAAAAGCCAAGAAAGAGATCGAAGGAGCAGGTAACAACAGGTGTATGAGTGAAAGGAGAAGAAAAGAAGCAGCAAATAAAGAAGAAGAATTGTAGAAAAACAAAGGGAACGGAAGCAATTTACAAAACGGGCTCGTCCAAATCCTGGAAAGAGTTTCTGATGATGATGAACAGACATAGTTATATGTACATAAGGATGGATGATGTTCCAAGAAATGGGTGCTCATACAAGATCTATTGGAGACATATGATATTACGAGTGTGACTGACTGTACACGAGCTGTTAGTTCAACAAACGTTTAAATTATCAAGGGTGCCACCTACTGGAACGCTGGAATACATTATAGACCTTCAGCCACCAGGTAATATTAACTGGCGGTTTGTTACTATAAAACTTTGGTTACCCTCGGATGAAAGTGAAAAGGAAGGATCTTGATTAATATTCTACAATTGTTTACAAAAAATATCACAGTTGTGAGATTTACGCTAAAGGGCATAGGGATTTAAATCTCTCCCTCTTTAACAAATGTTGTAATTTGTTGTTATGATCACAATTGAAAGTTTATAGTGTGTCCTTTTTTTTAATGATTTATTGACTTGCCATCCCCCATAAAATATATCACAGTGGAAGGGTTTTTCCATTCAAGTAAGTGGCATGCTTAAACAATTATTATTTTGAAATCGGCAGTCAACACACAAACAAAAGAATCAAAACTAAACTACCTTCACAATAAAACGGGAAATTACATAACCCAAGCCTTAACCCAGTTTGTGCTCGACATGTGTGACAAAGAAAAGATCGAATGACCTTGGAAAACATGTTTTGGATTGTTAAATGATATTTTGTAGAGTTCTTACGGCAAGTCTGTAGGCGTTTGTATATTTCTTTCACATACAACCATTTTTTACATTCTTTTTTACAAATGAAGGATACACGGGGAGAGTTCATTTTTTATCTCTAATTAAGTTAGTGCTGCCATCTGTTAGACAATCATGGGACCTTTCAAATGAACTTCAGATTATGGTTAAAAGAGGTCTCCTTAATAAAATAACCGTATTTGCCTTATTTGGTTTGAGATTAAAGTTGCCCTGGAAAATGTCCGTAATGTGGCTTTCCCCCCTTTCCCCCTGCACCCTTCAAATGTTCTTGTAGGAAATTAACTCTGCTAATATGTGCATGTTATGACCAAACAAAATGGTGAATAGTTGTATTTGTTTTTATATAATATGTAGTTGAAAAATGACTCAAGAAACCCTGGATTGTTAGCTCAGTGCAACAATGCACACCAAGCCAAATATCCCATGTTCGTTTCCTTTGTACAGAATATTAAAAAAAAAATATATATTTAATTTAATTCCGTTACTAATGAAATTCTCCCTCAATTTTGTGTTTGTGAGTAAAACATTGACTGGACTATGGCTAATGGTTGATCATTGTTTCTTGGATTCTGCGTTTCCCTGTTCAAACTTGAATCTTGATTCTTGAAGATAGATAGATTTGTTGTTTTTGTACAGTCTGTTTTATACTATTTTTTGCTGAATAAGGGTCCTGAAATCCCCTGAAAATTCTTGAAATGTCTTTTGTTGTGTTTTACATGTTAACTTTTGAGGTCTACTTTTTTTTAGTAAAGTGTATAGGTTTTGCCCATTATGCTCCTCTCAATTTTTATTAAAATATTTACCAAAAAAACAGAGTTTGATTTCTATAAAAAAACATTTAAGTTCATGTGTACAGAGTTATGTATTAACGTGTGTGTATAACAAGATGGTGGATTTTAATCAGATAAAAAGAAAGTTCATGCCAAGATAACCGACAAGAACATTATTCGAGACCTTGTGAGGGTAGTTGTGCGAGGTTGAACCCTGAGGTTACCGGTTCAAACCTTATCCGAGCTACAGTGTTTAACCTCGAGAAAATGTCAAGCGATCTAATCCTTTCTGATGAAGTAAGGAATGGATTACAAATTAAAATTGGTGAGAAGTTATTTATATGTAAATTTTTGTGAACCTTGATTGACATGTTCGCCAGAAATAAAGAGCGGGAACTGTTTTGAGTGTCGCAGCAACTCACACGCGAGAAGAAGTGTATGTTGAGTCATATTAGCACAAACTAGAAACAGCTGATTACAGACATGATTTATTTTTTAGTGAATAAACAGATCCAAGATTAATATCACAATAGATCTTTTAAAATGATTGTTTTGCGTCGTAAAATAAATCATAACAATAACGACATACATGTGTTCCATTTAATGAGTTATTTCAAATCAATTCACAACAGTATACACAGCTGTTTGCTAGTATTGTGTTTTGTAGGCGATTTGCACTGCTTGAGTCTGTTAGTTTATGTGAATACACAATGATTGAGTCTGTTAGTTTATGTGAATACAAAATGATTGAGTCTGTTAGTTTATGTGAATACACAATGATCGAGTCGGTTGGTTTATGTGCATACACAATGATTGAATCGGTTGGTTTATGTGCATACACAATGATTGAATCGGTTGGTTTATGTGCATACACAATGATTGAGTAAGATGGTATTGAAATTTAATTGGTTATATCATGCCAATTTTTTGGAGAAGCGCGGACAGTGCTGAGATTGTTTCTACTAGTGCAACGGCACATGCGCAGTTCTCGCCGATTTGTTTGGAGCTCGTCACATGACCACATTTCAGTCCCGCCCGTTTTCCGGTGAACATGTGAATTCCCAGGAACTTATCAACCCTTTCTCTTAAAAGCTATTGAATCCAACCTTTGGCGATATTTTACTCTTCATCTACAATAATAAAAGAAATGTTTTAACATGTAAATGTTTCGAACCACACCAAATTTTCAGAAAATTAATTTACCCATAAACATTACCAAAGGCACACAGAATTATTAACGATTAAAAATGATAGCTAAATATATATACAAATATTATTTTAACTAATACAGTCACACACATTATAACAACTTGATGTAAGAATCAATATATTAGGCAACATTTCAAGTTAGGCAACATTTCAAAAATAAAAAAAAATAACACTTAATCAGTTGGAATTAAATCAATAATAAACTTTAAACCGTACATAAAAAGTTGAAATTGGAGAACAGTGAACCAGTCTCCTAAGGTTAAAACTTCCAAACATGACCCACTTCAAGTTGTCCAAGGTCGACTCGAGCACACATTCATATGCGCACGCGCACACCTCTGCTAGGAAAAAAACACGACATCAGTCTCTTAAATCGCAACAGCCGTTCAGTCTCTTGCAGTTTCGAGGATGTCCGATGACAGCTCATGACACCCGTCATGGCAAGGCTCTGGTCCTCATTTGGGGAGCTCGCTTGACATTGGAGGGATGACCAAGTCGTCCATATTGGGGTACACAAATTTTTTCTGCGGGAGGGTAAAATAAGCGTTGGACTTTAGTGATACATTGCTGTTATAGTTAGGTGTGCACTGGTGTTATATACATGGTGTCTACTCAACTTGACCAATGAAATTCCCGACTTTTTCCCGGATTTCCCCTGATCATTTCCTGAAATTCCCGACTAAAAAGTATGTAACATCCTTCTAACTTCCCCTCCCCCCTCATTTTTATACTAATATTTTTTATTAATAATAAGTTTTAAAATTTAAATAAACTTTTTTTTGAAATATGTATTAACATTGTTTACTAGGAATTATAAAATATATTACACAGCTACAAACAAACAAAAACTACAGTTTGAACAAAAATATTATTTACCGATTTAATGATCATTATATTTCATATTTTGAGTAAAATAACATTTTCCTGGATTTTTGTTGTAATTTACCAAATTCCCGACTAATTCTCGTTTTTACCCGATCACTTCAAATTCCCGGCTAATTCTCGTTTTCCCTGATTTTCCCGAATGGTAGACACCCTGATATATGTTTTGCCCTTGGATGACAGAATTTGATCCTCAACTGGATGTATGTGAGTGTCGTTTTGAAAATAAACCACGTTGTTTCCTACACACTAGAGATAAAAGTTAATAACTGTCTTTTAAAGGTTCCCTTGTTATTCTTGTCCTTTTAAATAAGGTAGTTCTTTTGTTTGTTTTTTAACACCGCAACACGTATTCAAATCTACAAACTATGCAAATGTATTAGAGACGAGAAAGGTTGAATTTAGAGGAAGTGTACCCTCATTTGCACAGAAGAAGAGAGTGAAACGTTTAGGAAAAAAACACCCTGAGTACACCCAGCCGAGATTCAAACCCCAATCTCCTTGTCAGCGGTAATCCAGTCCAACAAGAGTGTGACGGCTTAGCCCCTGCGACTATGTTAGTATTATTATTATTAGCACCGCGTCTTGCTACCCGTTCGGGTTATACGCACTTACGCTAATGTGTAATGGTAGGGTGATTGTGATCAGAGGTGAAGGAAGGGTTTGGTAATCAGATAAATCTGTGCCGGGACCGAGGATTGAACCCCGAACGCCAGCATAGAAGTCCGACACCTTACCCCTAGACCACCAGGTCACCATCATGATGCAGAAACCCCCAAGAGTAGTGGGACAAGGCGACTGACCTGAAACTCCGCTATCAGCTTCTTCTCTATCCAACTGACAAGATGGCCAATGTTCACTTGACGTTCCCCGAGCTTGGGGCGAGCCGATAACCATATCCTCGGGTTGGTGCGGAAACCGTACCTACACAACATTATATAAATATTATAATACGCGTTAACAAAGGGAGAAATAGCCCAATAACCACTAAGGATGGATCCTTGTGAATATTTCAAATCCTTAAGGCCCTTCAAGATTTGAGGATTTGAAAATATTTCAGATTGATGGATTTATTTTTTTTGTCTTTCATTGTTTACGATCAGATTTGTTTTAAGCTTAAATAATGGTTTGGCCCTATACAATTATAGGATGAACCTAACAACCAAACCCTTTAACATTAATTTACCAACATGCATTCACATAATGACTTAATCATTGATATTAGGATACAAGAAAGAAAATGGAAGTACTCTAGTATACTGGCCATTAGTAACAAATCAATATGTTATACATAAATATATAATAACTATCAAATTATATTTGGAAGAAGGTATAGGAAAGGTGGATAGAGATATAGTAAGTTTTACGTTACTATTTCTATTTTATTTTTTACATTCATCAATGTTCCCATCCTGTGGCCCGGTCCAGTTTTTTATTCAAGCCATATATTTTCCACTACCGGCTTCCTAGGCCTGTCGTAGCTCCATATGTCTTATAAACTAACTTAAGACTATTACAGGCACAACATCCAGTCCCCATACGTTAATTTATCAACGTGAAAAGGTAAACTCATATATTCACTAATAATAAATGTTCGTCGATGCTGAGAATCAAACTCGGGACCCTTAATTGAGTAGGCATACAAGCTACAAACTGAGCTAAGGTGTAGGCCCTTTTTTCTATTTTACTAAAAAAAATATCTCTCTAAGGAAAATCTCTCCACTTTATGAGGTACTCTTTTTATATACGGAAGAAGGTCGGGGAAAGAAGGACTAAAACATATAAACGCGAGCAATATGGTTTTACAACGAAAATAACTTTGTAGACACATTCAGCCTGAATGAGTCGTTTGGTTTTGAAATTTGATCGGGTCTCTCAAGCTGATATCGTACAGTAAAAAGAAAGGTTAAAGTTATTTCAAGTCGCGCCGAGCGTCAGTATAGCTAAAATCTTGTGATTGGTTTAGAGCCCGTCATGCGATTAGGTTTCCGCTCCGCTCTTGCCTGCGGAGCATTGCGCGAGTTTGAAACTGACCAGAGCCTGTCGGAGGGCGGTGGCGAGATGTTGATGGCGAGGGTCCCGACCAGCCCCTTCAGTTCCACGCCGAGGACTATCTTGGTGTTGGACACCCCTTCCATGGCTCGCTTGATATATTTGTTCTCTGTAGCCTGCGAAAAATTATATTAAGAGTTTTATTAGAGCAATCACCAAATATTGAGGTTTGATTTTTTTTTTGGCATTGTGTCTTTAGCTCAGAAACCTGATTAGTACAGAGCCAAACAATGAGGGAGGAACCCAGATAAAAAAATTAAAAAAATTCACAGATAAGACAAAAAGTACCAATAAAAATAAATCGAAAAAAAAAAAGATCACAGATAAGCCAAACAAGAATTACAGTAAAACCCCGACGACAGTCTGAACCTCGGTAGTGTGAAAATATTTTTTTTTTTTTTGGAAAATGGGGGAAGGGAAGAATCTAAATCAAATGAAATATATTTTATTGATAGCAAACTAAAAGAAAGTTGTTGTTAACACAGACCTTTAAACAAATTTACTGTGACTGTAGAACTACTGTACATACGGGAAAGTTCAATCAATATCTCCCTTCATACACTTCTTGCGCTTAATCCGACTAGCGAAATTCTACTGTATACCCTGTCTATTAATAATCAAGAGTTTAATGTATCAATTTTTAAATAAGATGGCGGAATCTCAGAAACAGAATTGAAACCAGCAGTCCAGAGCTTTTTGGTACATAAGTGAAGTGCAAGGAGAAAAAAACTCCCTTTAATTCTTTTCTGGAAAATATTTTAACAGAACAATTTGTACTCGAGATTTCTCCAAGTTTCAAAGTTCCCACCTCAGTTTAATTTCTCCCGAGGACGTTAACACCAGAAACATTATCAGATGAGTTACAATAAAGTAATAACAGAGATTACTCTCACACTCACGTATAGACTACAGCGCTTGGTGGTTAGATGTGGCACTAACGTCGGGCCTGCCGTAGACTAGATGTGTTAATACTTCAATATTATAATCAGATAGGATTCAATCACCAGACATTCTTCAAGTGAAGATTTACGAGAAGATTTTTCTCTCTCCAGATATTGGAAATTGCGTATGAGTGTCGCATGGTTCCTGACCACAGCAATGTATTACGTATGCTCACATGTAAAACTACTCACATGCTGGAAATATTTTGAAGCAGCGATCTTGCTGACCATGTTGATGATCTTCTTACTGGTACCCCCGGTGGGTTTCCGTTTGGGCGAGTCGTCCCTGGAATCGAGACATAAGGGGGTCACTCGGTGTTGTATCCGGGGCAAGGGGGGGATTAAAAAAACAAGAATCTTTGGAATAATTAGTATGTGAAAATGATGAGCCTGAAAAACAATTTGACGCAGATTATTGGGGACATTTATAATCTTTCATTCCCTGTCGAGGCTTTCTTTTTCCCCTAATTATTTTACAATATTTTAAAACTACCATGTATACTTTACAAGATATGACTTTTTATTGGTTTTTTTTTAACAATGAACCGAAAGGGAGTACATTGGTTAGGCCATAGTCCCATAAATGGTATACAACCGCTGAAAGATTGAAAAACACTACCTGAGACCAATTGATCAATGTGGGTGGTTCAGTTTTGTGGTGAAGCAAGTTTATTATTTTATAAAATTGATTAACAGAGAGAGATTTACCAAAAAATGGTACTTTGTGATAAATCAATGCCCCTCTAAACCTTAAAATCAATTTATAATTTAAGATTTTTTTTACTGTTTTTCACAGAGATCAAGATTGTCTTTAGTTTATTTAAGTATGAGCAGGATCAACTTTTTGAATTCAAAGTGAAGACGAATCAAACTATGAAATATTCCTGAGCCTGAATTGTTTGAATGCATATTTTATCTATGGATTTTAGAAACAAGGTTTTTTTTTAGTATTGCTTCTCAGTACTCGTACTGATTGGATGCGTATGTACTAGACACACAAATGTGTTAGGGATTAGGTAAGTTGAATTGAGAGGAAGTGTACCCACATTTGCGCTGAAAGAATGGAAAGTCATTTAGGGAAAAACCAACCTCAGTATACCTGATAAGGATTCTAGCCTCGATCTCCCTATCCTGAGCAGTCCAGTCCAGCGCGAGCGTGATCGACACCCTAGACCATGCGGCCATCGAAGTAGGTCCGAAGCAAATGCTCGAATCTTTGCGCACCCCAAAGAGTGTTTTGTCTCTCTCGAGCCACGCACCCAAGGGCAGTGTTAGGAACCTGAGCAGGGGCGATACTCACACTTCCTCGGGGGTGGAACTGTCTTCGTCTTCCATCTCTGACGAGGACTCGGCTGTATCTTCGAGGTCGCTGTCGAACATCGCCGAATTACTGTAACAATTCGACGCTTAAATTAGTTTACAAATGTGTGATTTGTGTGAGGAAATTTCACTTCCTCGGTGTTCCTACAACACCTGATTGACATCAAGGCGGCCCTCCTCGATCAGAGAGAAAGTATCAATCAATGTTAGGACACACGGCTTAAAATACAATGTATTATTAGCACCGCGTCTTACTACCCGTTCGGGTTATACGCACTTACGCTAATGTGTAACGGTAGGGTGATTGTGAGATGAAA
>CABFOW010003324.1:45831-63499 GCA_902141385.1 Timema californicum
ATGTGAACCACATTTCCTGATTTTTCATTGCAGAAAAAAAAAAAGGAAAAAAGAAAGCCCACCGACACTCTTGACAATTATATAGCTATCCCTCTTACATTTTTTATTACTCACTTTATTTTCTGTCTTGAAAATTTAAGATTATTTTGAGTAAATAATGATAAAATATAACTAAAAAATATTATTTTGAGCAAATAGTAATAAAATATAACTATAAAATATTATTTTGAGCAAATAATAATAAAATATAAATAAGAAATACTATTTTCACCTCAAAAATTCATGATTTAAAAGATAATTTCATGACCAGTATGTATCCTTTATTATGAATGGGACTATACAAAATGAGAAGAGTATTAAAAAAAATGTTACAAGCCAATATTAGCGAAAACATGCCAAATTATAAGAGGAAAAAAAAGGCCAAAAAGAAATTAGTAATTTGAGGGACTACATGCATAGTAAACTCTCTCGATTTGTCTTGCACAGAAATGATATAGCTCAACCTTTGTTTCTAAAAGACAGAGCACAAGAACTTATTTATTTCCGTCCAGTTCTGGAGTCTCCAAGTTGAATGTTATGAGGCCACGTAATTGGCTTCCGAAATTAAATTTTTATTCATTTCAAGTATAATCTACTCTTAAATTAAGAAAGCCACTAAAAAAAAATTCAAATGTTCTGACGTATGTTTTTTTTATAATAATTTGTTCACTTGGTTTGTTATGAAAGATTGAGCCTAAAATTATACTCGACTCAGTTGAGTTTACTTTGTTTAGGTCTGTCATAGCCCTCGAGGGTGTCACCCCCGCAAGAGACTGAACTACCAATGACCAATACCGGCCGTGTGTACTGAACGTGTTTTTTCCTTTACAGTTGTCCACTCCCCCTCTACGCAAATGCAGGAACACTTCCTCATCCCTAATACATTGGCGTAACTATTGCATGTGTGTATGACTTCAACAGGTAGCGAGACACAGTGAAATAAATCTGTCATAGACTGACTACTGCTCTGTATTATTTTAATATCCTGTGTTCTAGTTGAGCTATATTACGACAGTTAATAGAGAGTTTACTGTGTGGACAGATTATTTGGTAGAAGCTCTATGCAGCGGTTTCAAAGATTAAGGTTGTCCCCTCCCTCCCCCCCATTTTCAGGTCCCCTTATCCATTCAAGTCATCTAACAGATTACATTTCAAATAAAAACAAAGCAAAATCAATCTAATGCTATACAGAGACATTGTTGACCAAACTCAAAAAGAGGATAACTAGCTTTGGTGGCCACATGGTCCAAGTCGCCTTTCTCGCAGCACACTGGATTGCCGATGACCCGTGGATAAACCTTAGTGTTTAAAGTATGAATGCATTTAGGCCTAAATATAATTTATAAATAGATGTAATAACTCAATAAGGAAAACCTCTTTTCTCTTTATGAGGTAATTGTATTGTATTATATTATATTTGTAAGAAGGTATAGGAAAGGTGGATAGAAACACATAAAAGGGAGACAAACACAATACGGCCATTACAATGAAAAGAACAACACAGTTCACACTTTACACTGCTGCCAATGGACAAGGAGGTAATGGTTGCCTCTTAAATAAAATTGATCGTCAACGCCCAATCCCCCGACCTAGGTTTCATTCTATCGGAACTCATCAGGGAGGAGTGTGAAACGCGCAACGAAACTTCCTAAAAGAGAAAACCAAAATAAACAAAAGGGGAGAAAAAGGAAAATGGTAAAGAAAGATAGAACACATAGATAGGAACATGTAAAAGGTATAAATATAAAGGACAAACACAGGAAAAGGATGTAAAAAAGTGCAGAGTTAAAAGCTTATAATGAGTAACAGAAATATGTGGATTGTTGTACTTTTCAGAGTGGAAAATATAAACTTTGAAACTGTTTACGAGACTTTATGTGTATAGGGGGGCATAGATTATAGTTGTGTGTTCATTCCAGTAAACAACAAACTCGTGGACTGTTAAAGGTTTTCTCAATATTTAACCTAGGTGCAACATCTGACTGGCGATATCTCGAATACCTAGCTAGGCAGCCATCTCTAGTATTTAGAGAATTCAAAGTATTCGTATATTTTTAAAAAAAACCTCTGCGCCTGGTTAGCTAGCCCTAAAACCAAATAAAACAAATGAAATAGAAACCAAGGCTGTTTAACGCACCGGGGGTTGCGTGGAGGATGCGGTGGGAAGGTTCTCGCTACTCTCTTGATGGTTGGCGATGTCATGTAAGGATCGAGGCAGTAACAGCGACTGACACGCCTTCGTCAGTCTCTGGCCCGTGTATCTGTGCACCTTCAGGTGAAACCTCGTCATGAACTGGAGGTACCGCTGGTCCAACGTCTCCCGCTCCGGAACGGACACCCCCGCGGAGACCGTCGGCTGCTCGTCGGGGCGCGGGAACGTGGATGCTGGGCAGGGCAAGGACGAGTCGTTGAACGGGTTGGGAGGCGCCGGAATACGATCCTTCACTGCGAGCCACTAGCTTTCGGTACCTGTCGGACATTTAAAATCGTACGAGCTCGTAAATTGAATCCTCAGCAGGAACAACGTTTACAAAGTTGCCAACCTAAATACTTATTATTATATGAAATTTAATTCTTGTCATTGTGTCTTAATAAACCCTCGGGTTGTAAGAATATATACTAATTAATCACACTGATGTGTTAGAGATGAGTATGGTTGTTTTAGAAGAAATGTATTCACATTTTTTAAGAGAGAAAGTGAAAATCTATTCAGTCAAGCCACCTTCAGTACAGACCATCGAGAGTTGAAACACCGCCATTGGCAGTTAGGTCTATTGCGAGTGTGACGCCGTAGATTATTCTACCACCGAAGCAAGCCCACATTGATGTCATTACTAACCCACATTTCCCCCTTTAGTTGTTAACCAACAAATATTTGGAGCGATGTGTGATACAGTGTTGCCACTACTTTCTTAGCACAAAATTCCCTGTATTTATCAAGGTGTTTTAGGAATTAAGTTTTATTTTTTACAAACAATTTGAATCAAGTAAGAAACAAAAGAGCCATAAAGGCGGTCACACTAACCACTCTTCCTTTTCCCTGTCAGTTCGGGAGAACAGGTAGATACAGGTCTCCTCAAGTGCAGTCTTGTCAATGTGGCAGAATGTGTCGTCATCCTCATCGTCATCATCAATGTCCCCCTCTTCCCCGTCTGTGACGTCGTGGAACTCATCGGCGCTGTCGTGTAGTGTGTCCTCGGTCTCCTGGAACCTGACCTCGGGATCTGCCGCGGAGGAAGGACAGAACACTCTCAGTACATTTAGATGATTCCTCATTACATGACCATACCATCTCACCTTTGCTTCCTCTACTATCTCATGTACTCCAACATCCTCATTACATGTCCATACCATCTCACTCTTGCTTCCTCTACTATCTCATGTACTCCAACATCCTCATTACATGTCCATACCATCTCAGTCTTACTTCCTCTACTATCTCATGTACTCCAACATTCTCATTACATGACCATACCATCTCACCCTTGCTTCCTCTACTATCTCATGAACTCTAACATCGTCACAATAAGACTATACCATCTTGTGTAGCCCAACTCTTGCCAGGACAGTTTCATTTCCAATCCTGCTTCTCCTGAAGACAGTTAGCATTCTTCTAAAAAAAAATGGTTGAAATAGCTCTTTAAAACATCTTTGTAATCCAAATGTATGAATTAAAATAAACCGTTATGAATGGAGTTATCATAAAGGGGATAAAATATGGCTTGAGTTTTGATCCGCTCCATCTTTGCACTCGGCATGGGACTGGTTTGGATCGTGGATTGAATGTGTAAGAAGGTTAAACGCTGTTGTCTGGCCGAGTGTGTGTGTGTGTAGTGTGACCTACCTGCTAGTTCAACCAGTCCACCCTTATCGGAGGAGGGGTCCTGGAGATCCTGAGAAGAGTCGGGGATGTCCTGCGTGGAATCCTCCTTGATAAACTCCACCTTGTACACACAGTTCTTGTCGAACATGATGCAGATGGGGTACTTCTTGCTCCACAGCCTAGGACCAAGGTCACACAACTCTACAACTCTTTTACCCCTGAACAAGAGTTTTATTCCATGGAAAACCAAATAAACGTACCGTCCAGTTAAACAAAAGACAGTATTAGTAACATTGGCTATGCTTCATATTGGACGAAAAAACTTGATAGCAACTAATTAACACATACAATGTTTATTTTGTTTGTAGCCATGTCTTACTATATGTTTTAGTTACACATATATTTACTAATCAATTTAATGTGTTAGGGATGAATATGTTTGAGTTTCAAGGAAGTGTACCTGCATATGTTTGGAGGGAGAATGAAAAACCATTCAGGAAAAATAACCCTAAATACACCTGATCAGTATTAGAACCCCAATCTCCCCATCAACTGCAGTCCAGTTTAGTTCGAGAGTGACGTATCGATTGGAACATTTAACCGACAAAGGCGGTCACAAATACAGAGAGTATGTGAACACACCCTTACCTTTTCCTGGTGAGCCCCTCGGGGAGCAGCGCGACCCGGCACTGGGAGATGTCGTATATCCTCTGATGATGGAACTTCACCTTGTTATGCTCCCGCTCGTTAAACATGGCTCTTTTGGGGATCTTAGCGCGCGTCTGAGAGATGCGCATAGTGCTACCTTCTAGCCGCACATACACAGACCTGGTGTCGGTCAGACTGTAGCGACCAGGCTCATAATTGAAGGGGTACTCGTTCATCCAGCCCTGAAGATTGTATATATATCAATATATTTCAAACATATATAAACTGTACTGCACAATATATTGGCCCCACCATTGAAACTTGACGTAAATGTATGAATAGATACCCCCGTGACACTGGAATAAAGAAACCAGGGAAAAAAGTTTTAAAAATTTACTAATTAATTAATTAATTAATATTAGCACCGCATCTTACTACCCGTTCGGGTTATACGCACTTACGCTCAAGTTTAAAGGTAGGGTGATTGTGAGATGAAATGGAGGACCTACAGTTTAACGTGGAATCCGAACCATGGTGGAGGCCTGGCATTCCAACAAGATGTCTTGTCAGAGGTGAAGGAAGGGTTTGGTAATCAGATAAATCTGTGCCGGGACCGGGGATTGAACCCCGGACACCCAACACAGAAGTCTGACACCTTACCCCTAGACCACCAGGTCATCTTAAAACATACTCCACTCACAAATAAGCAATTAAACCTACTGCATGCTTGTTGATAGGGTGGAACTCCTTAGCAGCAGGAATTTCTAGTATCGGCATCTTGGAGTAGTCGGGGACAGCGAACCTTTCTGATGCGACATCCACATCCAGCAACATACTCGGCGTGGGCTTCAGTATGTCACACAGCCGCAAGAACAGAGTGTAGGACGCTACCGTCATCAAAACACCGCAGAGGAAACCGGACAGATACGTTGGCAGCTGGAATAAAAAATAGGTGGCAAGTATCGCAACCAGGATGAGAAGCTTCTGGGCGACTTTATACCTCGAGAAGAAGGATCTGCGCCTCGGCCTGGAGAGGGCGCCGACAACGTCGTTACTGGATGGAGGGGAGGTGCGAAAGTCTGTCGTCGGGATATCGTAGTCTAGGTTTGTGTCCAGGGGTGTCACTATATCAGAGTCCTCATACGCCTCAACACCAGGCTCGACGTCAAGTTCCTCTAACTCTTGATCGGAACGGGCCAGCAAAGACATCTTGACGGAGGTGGGCGAAGAAGGGTTACTGGAGGCTTTCGGGACTTTTCGACGTCGCAGACCTTGGAAGTGTTTTATTTTTGTGTGAGAAGAGGATTTGCTCCCAAGCGAATAGATGAGTGTAGGTGTGTCCGACACTTCCAGGAGATCTAGGCTATTGGTAGAGCTAGCGATATCTTCCTCGATGACCTTATCCTCCTGGTTCGATACGACCTTCTTCGGCGAGCCGTCAGATTCCTTCAGAGAAGAGGACTTTGGCTCCTGACCTTTGCTAGAGCTTTCTGACACGCTTTCAGAGTCACTGATGCTGGAGTCGTCCTTGCTACCACCGCCTCCCATCATCCTGCCACCGCGTAGGGCTACCAACAAAACAAAAATAAATATACTAACGCATGATAATATGTAAACACACAACATTTCCGAATGAGATAGAAAGAGTGCATTTTTAGCCAGTTAAAGATTAAGCGTTAAAAAAGAAAGTTTCATATGAAGAACTAACTAAAAGTAGAGATGAATAAAAATCCCCTATTTACACATTCAAATCTCAAATCCGAATCTTAATTTTACCTGAGAATATTGCATCTCACATTCGAGTCTTGTAATCAATTATGAACAAGAGAGGGAAAAGGAATATAAGAATAATATGAAATAGAAATAATAATAATATTTAGCACCGCGTCTTACTACCCGTTTTGGCTATACGCACTTACGCTAATGTGTAATGGTAGGGTGATTGTGAGATGAAATGAAGGACCTACAGTTTAACGTGGGATCCGAACCATGGTGGAGACCTGGCATTCCCCACATTCACAAGATGTCTTGTCAGAGGTGAAGGAAGGGTTTGGTAATCAGATAAATCTGTGCCGGGACCGAGGAATGAACCCCGGCCGCCAGCACAGAAGTCCGACACCTTACCCCTAGACCGCCAGGTCACCATTAATACTTAAAAAAAAAAAATTTTACAAGATGCTTTTTCGCCATCCAACTTCTTAAAAAAACTTCCATAATTCACTTCTGGTAGGTGCCAATTTTTAACTACATTCGTCGTTTATATACTATCATGATAGATTTATTAACTATTGATAATTGACTATTGATCTGCTTCATCTGCTTAAACAATGGATATAAATTCTTTTGCTTCGTCTGCTTGGGACATCCTTGAGGTGAGTTAATTTTTAGTTTTACAAAAGTTTCTTTTGTATAGTTGGTGATGAACATGCTTATCGATAAGGGAAGGGGTAGTAGAGTGGTCATCCCTAGCAGTGTCATTTGTTCATCCCCCGCAGACCACCCTAGTAAACATTTAATCCTAGCATGAGTGACGTTAACAAAAAAAAAAGGGGAAATATCAATATTAGTAAAGTATCGATACTTTTTAAACATCCCTAATGCAGAGAGAAAAAAAGTAGAGTTAACAAACGACAGATGATCACATGACCTTTGATAAGTTTATAAGTAAATAGGGGCCCAAAAGAGTTTTCCGACTCCCATCTTATTCCATTTGACTACTGAAGCGGGTAAATATGGCATCGATAAAATCTTTTTGAAACACATTAGCTTAAGGACCTGTAGAGTGTACATGATACCAACTCTCATCCCATACTAATAGTTCACTACTGAGGAGAAAGTATCAGAATAAGGAGCGAGGATTAAAAGGGCTTACCCGACCCTCCGAGGAAGGTGCCCGAGGATGAGGACTTCCTTTCGTTCTTCATCTCCGTGAGCTTCTCCTCTACCGTCTTGGTGATCTTCCCTTTGAGCTCGTGGAATATTCTCCAGGTGTCACTGCCCGAAGTGTTTGGGTCCAGGACTCCTGCGTCCACGCTCGTCGACCGCTTGCCCAGACCCTGCGAACACAACCCCCACTTACCCTTCGGGATACTTTCCGACCGCAAGTCTTGGATGCCCTAGTCACATTCCGAGTGAGGATACCTAGTATTTGTATACAAGCTAGTCCTACTAGTCGGATCAATAAATATCCACAAGCGGAGACTGGGTGTGTGGTAATGAACGTCAAACTGGCTATTTAGTTATTTATTTATTTATATTTAGCACCGCGTCTTACTACCCGTTCGGGTTATACGCTTTAAGTACTAATTATTCTAATGGATTAGGAATTGGGAAGGTTTAATCAGAGGAAGTGAACCCGCATTTGCGTGGAGGGAGAGTGAAAAACCATTTAGGGAAAACCACCCCCCCCAGTTCACCCGACCGAGATTCGAACCTCGATCTCCCCGTCCTCGGCAGTAGAGCTCAACACGACAAGCGCGTTAGACAACTACGCCACCGAGGCGGGTGTCTATTTAGTTGTTTGATGATTTTAGTACAAGCACGCCTTGATTCCCGACAATTCCCTTTTCAACGTTTTATTGACACAACGGTTTTAAATTGTGACTATAGCCCCAGTAGACAAGAGCTGGAACATAGCATGTCGTAACCGCGGGGGTATGCCTATATTTAATAAATGCATGTTATTGCACAGCCATACTTGCAATCAGGACACTAGCCTGCCCGAGAGAAACCAAACTATGAGATAAATGTCTCGAAACAGCGACTTGATCATACAAATGAAAGACTTTGGGTCCGATCTATAAATAACTAGTCTTCAAATCCTGCATCTTGGGTTGCAGAATTTTGTCACAGTACCAGGTCACAGTTACGACAAGTGAGCGGCTGCCGCCGTTGGCGATGGTAGTACCGACAATTGGGCTTATAGGGTATCACATGGTCAGCACAACAAGCCCTTGGGCCGTTAATCTCAGTTTTATAAACAGGAACTCAACTTCTTTATCCAAGTAGCTCCTCAATAATTGTCCTCATGAGACTGAGTTTGACCTCATTCCAGACCTACTCATTACCAGATAGATTGTGGAAAAGCTGAGGATCGAACGCGGGAAAAATGGGGAAATCTATGTTTTAGCTAGCTATATTTAATGTTATTTATAGTTTAAATTCTTATTGTGAGTGTACTGGTTAGTCAGGTGATTGCCAACTAAGAGGCGTAACAACTCACCTTGAGGTATTCCTTCATGGGCGAAGGGTCTCGCGAGTGAGCCACACCAGGGACTGTAGTACTGGCCGAGCTCGCAGCCATGGGCGAGACAGTGATCACCTGCGACGAAGACCCCAACTCGTCATCTGATGGTGTCAACAACCCACAGTTAAGTTAGTCCCTGGCTTCTCAAGAGTTGTGACAAGGAGACTCCGAGGGCTGATGATATCAATAGGGTGTTTGTTATTTTTTATTCTTCATTATATTATTATTATTATTAGCACCACGTCTTACTACCCGTGTGGGTTGTACACACTTACGCTAATGTGTAATGGTAGGGTGGTTGTGAGATGAAATGGAGGACCTACAGTTTAACGTGGAATCCGAACCAAGGTGGAGGTCTGGCATTCCTCACATTCACAAGATGTCTTGTCAGAGGTAGAAGGAAGGGTTTGGTAATCAGATAAATCTGTGCCGGGACCGAGGATTGAACCCTGGACCTCCAGCACAGAAGTCTGACACCTTACCCCTAGACCGCCAGGTCACCGTTTTCATTATAATGAGGGCTGGGGGTGTATCCACAAACTTGAGAAAGGGTTAGTGGGGTCAGAGGGGGTTGGGTCGTGGGCAAGATGTGGAAGAGGGGGTTTGGTATGGTATTCAATGACTCGACACTAGTTAGGTCCACTAATTAAGATCCATACAAACATATAATGTTTAAAATTAGACATGTTGATCCGGGATTGAGTGTGGTCTGCACACCTTTTGAACAATGCCGTGAAGTTGGTACATCTAACCTTCGACTACTACCCCTCTTTTCTTCCAATGTCTGACTCGTTCTAGCGTAGTAACGTGTATATTAATTCATAGTAAAAAAACGTGAAATGGTAAATGCCCTCTTCCACATGAATCATTAGGCTACTTACAGTAGCCCCATGACTTCTTTGGTGCTGACTGACAGCTGACTTGTGACAGTCAACATTTAGGAATATACCTAAATTTTGACTGTCAGAAGTGACAGCTGCTAAACAATTTTTTTTTGCAGATCATATGGTTCGGCGTAGGGATTCATAATTTGGTCTGGTAACTTTTCAAAGCCGTCAGCTGTCAGTCAGTACCAAAGAAGCCATGGGGCTACTGTAGGTTGATAGAATATCAAATATAATTATTTGATTAAAATTTCTGAGCAAGAAAACTTTCCTAGATCCCTATGAAAGTAAATATATTTATATATTTATTAATATTTATATATATTAATTGGGGAGGTTTAATTAGAGGAAGTTAACCCGCATTTGCGTGGAGGGAGAGTGGAAAACCATTTAGGAAAAACCACCCCCAGTTCACCACGACCGAGATTCGAACCTCGATCTCCCCGTCCTCGGCAGTCGAGCTCGACAAGCGCGTTAGCCAACTACGCCACCGAGGCGGGTCCTATGAAAGTAAATACTATACATTTGTACAGACAGCCAACACAGCAGCCGTGCTTTTGAACCAACATACAATCTGGCCCAGTCCATGATTTTAAAAAGTTTGTCTACATACATTATTTTAAGAATAGGAGATTTCCGAATTGGTGTTTATTTGGGGGGATTCTAACCGGTGAGATTGGTGTGCATAGTATCTTACTCTCCAACCACAAATGATCAAACGAGTTTGACACAACAAACTGCGTTAGATCATGATTAAATTATTATATCAATGGCACTTAATATTAATAGCAGTGACCCACAGGGGGACAGCCCCCTCGACCGTGTTACCCTCTGGGTAGCTACACCCCTGCTTGTAAGCACATATCTATCAAAACCGTTCAATGTATTTGAAACCAGTTTTCAAACAAGAAGCGACAGAACAAACAAAGGAATTATTCCCAATAAAATGTCAATTTTCTTTTTCAAACCAAGGACTCTAGAAACTAAAGATTCTTTTTAGTTCTTGTATGTATTATTATTATTAGCACCACGTCTTACTACCCGTTCGGGTTATACGCACTTACGCTAATGTGAAATGGTAGGGTGATTGTGAGATGAAATGGAGGACCTACAGTTTAACGTGGGATCCGAACCACGGTGGAGGCCTGGCATTCCTCACATTCACAAGATGTCTTGTCAGAAGTGAAGGAAGGGTTTGGTAATCAGATAAATCTGTGCCGGGACCAGGGATCGAACCCCGGCCGCCAGCATAGAAGTCTGACACCTTATCCCTTCTTGTATGTAAATTATCAATTTAATATCTTACTGTATTAAATCCATTTTTTTTTACTCATTAATCCAAGTTGGTGAGGTTTAAAAGTATTTCCGCACTTTAGTTTTAACCAAATTAGGTTTATTCAAATACAAGAGACCGTTGAACTGTGTTATCCGTGGATGACCTTATGTTCACATATACATGTCACGTACTGATGTATTATGTAACATCAAGCTGTTTTAAGATAATGTTAAATTGTCAAGAGCTAATCTTGAGAAACTAATCTTATCTTTTGAACAGAACAGACCTCTTCACAAATACAAGACCTCACAAACTTCTCACAAATAAATACAAATTATTAAAAAGAGTCATCAGTTAAAATTTATTTTCAAATACTGTGGATTCACATGTTCACGGAAAAACAAGCGCACAAGAGAAACGTGGTCATGTGATGAGCTCTAAGGCAATCACAAGATGTCCACGTCATCGGCGTGCGCTGTTCTGCTGAAGTTTAAATTCATCTCTACTTCATTTGCTCTGCCTGAGATGTTCGACATGAGAGACTCAAAACCAACCATATCAAGCCAGTGCATGTGCATATGACAGCGCATGTGCTCTACAGCTGGAAAAAATCCGGCAGCTTTGTTGTCCGTTGTGAGGAGATTTGAAATAACCCGTTAATGTAAAGCTTGTATCTCTGTATTGTATTGAGCCACAACACAGCGATATAATCTGAAAACAGCCATCGGGACAATGATCTAAAATATATGTCTACTTACTAGAAAATAAATGTTGATAATCATCTGTTTTTAATGTTTGTGTTGCAAAGCATCATGGTTCAACAAACAGCGAGTCTGTTCTTTATTTTCGGTGAACGTGTGAATCGAGCTTTACTGTTTGTGTGTTGTTTCTAAGAATGGCTAATTTAATCAATTATAATCATAATTTTAAAAATAATACTAAGGACACAAGCATAAAAAGCCTTGAACGTTGGGTAAGCATGCCAATACGCTACCACTGAGCCAGCGAGGTTTTGTCCTGTGGTCAGGGTCTTGCTTCACTCATATATTAAGGCAGAATCTTGGATAAATCGATAACATGGCGATCATTTCCATCTTCTAAACTTCGCTATTCTTGTACAATTTATTGTAAAGCGTCGGAATTCTTCCATTACAAATTATAGCTACAAGTTGAAAGGATTCAGACTGGCAGCCATGATATTACTTACCCGTTACCAGTGGTAGACTGACTACCAGTCATAATATTACTTACCTGTTACCAGTGGTAGACTGACTACCAGCCTCTGTGGGTGAAAGAGTGATACCAATTTTAAAGTGTCTGCTGTTGTGGTTTTAAATCACGTTTAGAATGAACATAGACCTAATAATAAAACAGAGCCTTGCCTTGCAACTTAGCAAATTTGTCAGAATCGCTAGCAGGGTTTCGGAAAGATACGTTGACCCACCTTGTTTTTCCGATTCTTCGTCCGTCTCGTCTGGGCTTGGATAGACCGCCTCCAGCTCTTCGTCGTCCGCGCGGAACCTTATCGCAAATGTCGGGACCGACGTTGTGATGGACTTGCCTGTGAGGGACACAATCAATGCTGAATATGACTCCAAATAAACCCGCACATCAGCCATAAAGAAGAAGAAAGCAGACCCCTTCCTTAACCCTCCTCCGGTATCGACACAAAACCTCCTGTATTGTAAAATTGTGATTTTGCAGTCAAATGTCGACAAAGGGGCTTAACATGCCTCGTTGGTACTAAGCAGTCAGATTCACAATGGTCCAAATTGTTGGTAACTGAGGAGTTGAGGGTGAAACCCTGGCCGGGCGTGGTGGTTTACCCAGTATGATTTATCACTGTGATGTTTCCCAACCTCTCTCCACACCAATGCAGATGTAATTCCTCTAAGTCATGATCCTTTTCCTGACGGTTTAGATTAATCTGTTGATAATCCCTGTGTTGAATGTAATAGTCATATCAAATTAAGTGAAAGATGACAGAATCCCCCTATTTACATCACTTTCCCAGTTGTTGGCAAGTGCCTGCCAACATTATAAGTGTGGCCAACTGTACTTTAGAAAACAAGAATACTTCATCAGCCGACTTACAAACTAACTTAGTCTTAAAAATCTAACACTAAACAGCCAACTCTGGTGCCAGGAATTGCACTATCTGGGTGACAGGGCTGAGTTGCGCCCAGATAGTGAAACTCTCGCAGATGGTACCAGGGACAAGGCGCTACGGAAACTATAAAGAAGACTACGTACCCTTCAACATCCCTAACATTATCTTATTAGGGTTGTTGCCCTTCCTGGCGTTCATGGTTAGTACAGGGAACAGATCACAGATGGCAGGCGTGTTAGTGGGATTGGAAGAAAGCGGGGAAGCCCCCCCAAAGTCTTCGGTGATAGAAGAGAAAGGGGATCTAGAGAGATGAAAGATGTTGTCGGGAGAAGGGGTCACAGAGCGGACCTGAAAGAAAGAGGAACCAAGTGAGGGGGGTACAATTCTCACGTAACAACTTAAGAACAGTTTTCTCCTCAGGGGCTTTCTAATGGGCCCGTCTGTTTCTAATGAACACCAAGCTAAATTCTATGTTTGTCACACAGACCATCAAATATTGATAAGTATTACATTGGCCCCTTAATGATGCCACCCGGCTGGCAACATTGTCTGGCGAGAGCACTAATTTCACACATTTCAGATTTAAACAAATATTTTTTCTTGGATTTATGTATCCATACATTCATCCACCTCACTAGTTTTTGGTGGAGAGTGAATCGATGGTGGCTTGTCTGTTTCTCGACAAATTTCTGTAACCTGATCCATATTTGAAATACAATAACTCAAAGAGTTTTAGTTTCGAATCCTCTAGTATCATCTGCATCTGCTTTTTTGCGCTTGTTGTCTTATTTATATAAATTAGGTTGCTGGAAAAATAATGTCAAAGGGTATGTCATTTGGCGGCAAAAGAGTTGACTATTAACTAGTCTTATGTGGTTTTAAAACACTTAAAATACTAACTTATAGCTATGATCAGATGTTCGATTAGAATAAACCCGCTTCCGTGGTCAAGTGGTTTAAGACATCACTCTCACATTATTATTACTAACACCACGTCTTACTACCCGTTCGGGTTATACGCACTTACGATAATGTGTAATGGTAGGGTGATTGTGAGATGAAATGGAGGACCTACAGTTTAACGTGGGATCCGAACCACGGTGGAGGCCTGGCCTTCCCCACATTCACAAGATGTCTTGTCAGAGGTGAAGGAAGGGTTTGGTAATCAGATAAATCTGTGCCGGGACCGAGGATTGAACCCCGGAGCCCCAGGACAGAAGTCAGACACCTTACCCCTAGACCACCAGGTCACCCTCTCACAATAGACCGGGATGTTGATGACAGGGAAATCAGGGACAGATTTTTGGCCACATCAGGAATCTAATCCGAGACCCTTAGGTCAGTAGGCAGACATGCGACCGATCATAATTAATACAGGCTTATATGTATATATAAATTAAGATATGCACTAGGAACTCTAAAGTCCATAACCGCATTTACAAAAGTAAGCCACCTGTCCATTTCGGCCAAGTTTTTGAGAGTGTTTCTTGATGGGATTTTGTTTTTATAGTGAGAGCTCACCACAACCACACCTAACCTAACCTACAAATTGGCAAACCAACTCTATCGGCTGACCACGACTGCTTACTTATTCAATAAATACGGAGCCTACCCTTCATATCTGAAGGCCATATCCTCTATCCGCAACCTGAGGATGCGCCGTACGAGTGCTAAGATAGGGGAGCAGACAAAGGGGGGAAAAAACCCGGCCAAAGACACCGACCCGTCCCTAAACATGTTAGCACATATTTTATTCTCATAACTGAGAAGATTTTGTAGGATAGTGTAAAGTGTAAAAGATAAGAGTTAATACCACCAACATAGCAATGAACTAGTGATAAGAAGAGATTTAGAACAGATTCTTCAATAAAAAAAATTATACTGTACATAAGCCGTGATTAGATTAAAGAGCTACTAGAAAAATTATCAACAAGAGACTCGCTTCAGTAGTAAGATGAGCTTAGACGCCATTATAACAATATACTTGACCAAGAATGTAGTCAGGGTGGGGGAGGGGGGTAAACCCTCCCCCTCCTGAAATCTTATGAACAAAATATATATATGGTTTTATTTATGCTTCAAACAATATCATAATTAAGGTACAAGTACAAATTAGGGGTTTATGTTACCATAAAAGCACTTACACACTTTTGGAGGTGTTTAATATCTATCACCTTTCCTAGCCTTCAGCAGTTAGGATGTTATGTTGCCATAAAAAAGTCACTTCAGATAGCTTCTAGAACTATTTATCATTTATAATTATTTCTAGCCTCCAGCGATTGGGAGATGTGGTCACCAGACCCCCCCCCAGCCCCCCACCTCTGAAATCATTGGGTGGCTAGGGCCTTGGACAGAACTGGCGATAATGGGGAGGCCAGGGTTTGAATCCCGTTCAGGGGTTATGAGGGTGTTTTTCCCCTAAATGGTTTTCCACTCTCCCTCCACACAAATGTGGGTACACTTCCTCTAGATTCAACCTACCTCATCCATGACAATTTAGTATATAGCCCCAAAAAGTGGTGAACCGCGATGATTAAAGAACAATTGGGATTAAGGACAGTCAAATAACTGTCTGGGGCAAGTTTATTTTAAGAAAACAAAAAAAAAAATCTTCGCAGAAAATTAAAACTAAATTTTTAAAATTTAGTTTCCATGTCGTCTAGGCAAAATTAGATTCTTAAGCAACCGATGTTCCTGGCTACATATACAGAGGTCCCAGGTTAGATCCCCGGTGCTACCAGAGTTATTCTGTGAAACAATTGGTCTGGAACGAGGTTAAACTCGGCATTGTGAGGACAAATGAATAGCTACTTGAATAAATAAGTAGCGGCTTTGGTCTATAAAACTGAGAGTGACGGCAGGAGGGTTTGTTGTGCTGACCACATGACACCCTCTATTTGTAAAGGTTAACACTATCGTCGATTGCAGCGGTGGCCAATCAGTCGATATGGCTTGATTGGGGGCTCCCGGCCTGGAGGGTTTTTTAATATCATATAACTTATCAGGAATGAGTTAACTTTAGGTTTTTTGGTAGCCCAATTCTTCCTCCAACAGCCAGAACTGTGTTTTTTTTCCCCCATTTATTTGAGATGTTTAATGCTCACTATCTAAACTGAATGATTATATCAGCATATGACTAATATATTAGCTTAAACCTAGAACAGACACAACAATCATCCCCCGACCGTTAATTCATCATCGTGAAAGAATAAACCCACATTTCCCCAACGGTACATTTTTCGCCCATTCTGGGAATCGAACCTAGGACAATAGACAGACACACTACCGTCCGAGCTAAGGTGTCAGAATTTTTTTTTTAAGATGATTCTTAAGGTCGTATGCAAGTACGAAGAGCATGAGAAGTGAGCGGAAGAGATGAAGTTATCTGATAGGGTAGAACATGAGCGCAGTCCTGAGCAAGTTTCTGGCACAAATCTCCCCTTACTCTTTAGAGATGTCGCATCAGGACCATCAAAGTGTCTTTGTTTTATACGGTGCGTTCACAATCATTTCTTCTCACGTATTACTCTTTTTGTTCTTGAATACTGCTTTCAGTTTTTTTTATGTGATAGGTTTTTGAAAATTTTGTTTTTTAGTAAAACATAAAATCCAACGATACTATATAATTATGCCTG
Organism: Timema californicum; assembly: GCA_902141385.1. NCBI lineage: Eukaryota > Metazoa > Arthropoda > Insecta > Phasmatodea > Timematidae > Timema > Timema californicum. The sequence continues at coordinate 62,493 of CABFOW010003324.1, forward strand.
GTAAATATAAAAATAAATTATAATTCTCCATATAAACGTAGGGCCATTGTTTTATATTGTATCTGGTTAAAGTATATGTTTACGTTTTTTAAGTTTGAGGGATGGGTATTTAATGTGCACTTTCTAAACTTACTAGTTATATCTGCACACAAATTATAAACTAACTTAAATACAGAACAGACACAATAACCAGCCTCTTGGCCGTAAGTTCATCGCTGATAAAGGGGAAACCCATATTTCACCAATGATAATTTTTTAGCAAAATCTTCTTGAAGATATATGTTGAATGAAGGCCACATATTTATGCACTAATTTAAAGTTAGTTTGCTCAATAACATCAAGTCACTATGAATAACTTGAAGTTGAATCAATGAACTATGACATAATTCAAGTCAACATTTACGTTTTTACATTTCTCTTGTGATTTTAGTTTTAAATATATAACTATTCAAAACCATCAGACTTAAATAAACATGGTATTATTTAATTTGCCATTTACTCTAATAAGGTAGGGATGAGAAAGGAAGTATCTTAGAGGTAAACTACCCTCATTTGCGTAGAAACAGAGTGGGAAATCACTGTGTGTGTGTGGGGNGTAGACTAAACTTGTTTAAACTCCGATTTCCCAGTCATCAGCAGGCCATTTTAACAAGAGAGTGACACATTAAACCATTCGGCCACCAAAGAGGGTGCCGTCTTGTTAAGTACCATATATAATAATAAGATAATAGAGATATATTGTAAAAAAACACATAAAAAGTAATGTTTATATGAGCGTAATATAAAGTAGTATTCCCAATAAAATTACAGTACTAAGATAAGATAAGTTTGGGTGATCAAATAGGATTTAAATTAAGAACCGCGGCAATAAAAGCGCGAGTAAGATTTTGCAATTGACTGTCCAACACTAGTAAATTCACAAAATCTTTCACCGAATGCAAATTTTAAATGTTGCAACTCTACAAACAAGAGAATTAGTACCTACAGCAAAAAAAAAAAAAAAAAAA
>CABFOW010003324.1:64590-76846 GCA_902141385.1 Timema californicum
ACCGAGATTCGAACCTCAGTCTCCCAGTCCTCAGCAGTCGAGCAGCTCAACACGACAAGCGCGTTAACCAACTAAGCCACCGAGGCGGGTCACAATAAAATTAAAACTTTAAGTTACAGTATGTTTTATAATATAAATTTATATTTTAAAAACTATCTTAGACTATATCCAAACTTTCTACTTATGTGCTGTCGCGGTGATATTCCCCCCTAGCAGTTCCAATGGCAATCACAAACCCCAAGTGTGGATCCGTTTGAATTGTCATCAAGGATAGACCGCCAGGTCACCCTCGTACATTAGAGCTCATAACTTTATGTTCCCCGCCATTTTAAGGGTTGCTATTGAGTAAACACGTTTTATAAATCTGAGAAGGTGGTTATTTCTAAAAGTTGATTAATCAATCGACACCTACCGTTTATCAACAAAAGTAGCAAATTATTTTATTGGCCTGTATTAATATTCATAAAACAATAGGTAAAAGAGTTGATGTAAACAATAAAATGGTGTCAATACTAAACATTGTGTGTTATTTATTTTAATTTCGAGGTCTGAGGGAGGTGTGTGATATAGTTTCTAAGATCTGCGGCCCCACGGATGTAGCGAGACCCGTTTTCGTTCAAAGTGGTTGGTGCAGTCTTCGAAAGGAAGTGAGTGGGAAGTGTGAATTTATCAAGTCTATAACTCGTGGATCCTTCCAAGGATCCTCGAGACTATCCAGACACAGTCATAATCAGAAACTTAGCCCTTCATTTATAATAAAATCAGGGTGAAATCAGTTGGAATGGGTACTTAATAAACAATTATCTAGTTTTAGTTGTTTTTCTGGGTCACAGTGGTAGGCCTACAGTGTAGAAAAAAGTGATAACCAACATGACAAAATGTGAGGGAAGTATTTTATTTACCCGCCTCGGTGGCGTAGTTGGCTAACGCGCTTGTCGTGTTGAGCTCGACTGCTCAGGACGAGGAGATCGAGGTTCGAATCTCGGTCGAGTGAACTGGGGGGGTTCCTAAATGGTTTTCCACTCTCCCTCCACGCAAATGCGGGTTCACTTCCTCTAATTCAACCTTTCCAATTCCTAATCCAATTAGAGTAATTAGTACTTAAATCGTATAACCCGAACGGGTGGAGGAGACATTCTCCTTATCTGAAAGTATAAAGAATAAATGTACTTGCATTTGTTTGGAAGGTAAGTCAGAAAACAATTAGGGTAAAACACTCTTTGATAAATAATGGATTCAATTTTTTTTAAATTATGACTATACAAGAGCAGAATTTAATTTTAATTTAATACATTGAAAAGAGGCATATTAATTTTTAGGTTGAGAGTTTTGGGGAGGGGGTAACAGTACTCAGCAACCTCTCATTTCCCGTCAGTTTCGTACCAGTTTACTAATAATATAACACTGTTCTGAAATATAAAGTCTCAATGTGGTTTTTATTACAGTCAATAAAATTAACTTCAACGTCACAGGACCTTTAACAACACATGACTCAGAAATAACCTGCTTGGTTGGAGCATAATTTAATTTAAAATGTGAGCATCAAATGTCATCTGCTTCATATTATTAAGAACTTTAAAAATGTAATCTAAAGTAATAAATTAAAATAATCATTACTTGCCTTAGAATCAAGTTTGAGAATTTAACCATCTATATTTCAAGAATGTTTTTCCTTTTTGACACATTATAAGTGTTTAAATTCTACTATCACAAATATTATTCTTAAATTTCTCACGGTTCTAGTATCATAACTAGATTAGTCAACGTATCATGACGCAGCCAACCAAGAAACGATTTAACCAGAATCAACCAGAACATTACATGGAATTAATATTATACACAAAAACAGATTACTGGCTTACTCTTTCTCTCTCTTTGCATACACATTCATCGTCTGCAATAGCATTTTGACCAACTTTACTGTATGGAAAGGTTACCTCAAAATACTTAATACTCCTAGACTAGACATGCAATTCTAGAAAATAGGAATAAATCACCAAATATATCACATTTCCACAATAGATGTCACTCAGTACCTTACACAAATAAAATATGATCTTCGAAGGTTCAAAGACGGTACCTGGATATAAATAATCTATCAATAACAAGTATATTGACGAATTTGTAAAGTATCACAATATAAGATATCTAAATAAACTGAGAATTATCAACTTACCTTTTATAAAACTGCTCATCTGGTAGTAGTTTAAATATGAAACAACCAGGTTCAGTTTAGTATAGTTTTATTGTTTGCAAGGCAAAATACATGCATTTTCATAAACAACAAAAGAACAAAATTCCAATAATAAAATTATAAAATGTTAAGTTTGGGCAAATAACACTGAGAAAATTAATAACTGATTCATAAAAGCAAAAAGTTGGAAATAAATACAAGTTCCACAACGACTGGTGGGGGCTGTTGAAGGGGGAGGCAAATTCATTGGTGAGGGCAAGTAGGGCCCCCGTGATCAGCTCCAATTGACCTGATTAGTAATCAACAGGGTGAAAGAGTTAATGAAAAAAAAAATGTATCTATTCTTTGGTATATGATGAATTTGAGAGGTGAAAATACTGATCTAAAATAAATATATTATGAGTTTCATGATCGGGGGTGAAAGAATTAGAAGAATAAAAAGATCCTGGTGGAAGAAAGGGTTCAGTGGTCTGAGATGATGGAGGAGAATATGACTGAAAACAAGAGCAGAGTAAAACAAAACCAATAGAATATAAGATTGAACTAAGATGAGCTTATATGTTGCCACACTCAATCACAGTCAAGTGTTTGTTACGTAACATAGCCATATATAATTTAAATTAGTAACGTTGATTTGGTAAAATGATGCATAAAAGTCTTCTCATATAAGGAAGGGTATATTAAATCTCCTTAAACATCTACAGCCTTATATGATTTGTGTATAGCGCTCCTAATGTGTTAACATGTTAATAAAAATATATATGAATCTAAATTCTTCTTTTTTACAGTACATATATTTTTTAAACACATCACTCTATTTAGGTGTATATGTACAGTTCGTAAGTACTGTATCTATACTTCTGCATTCAAATATTGTCGTGAGCAACTAAAAACATATTTTAAATTAAATAATGTAAAATTCATGTTTAATATTTATAAAAATTAGTAACTAGGACTTAAACACCTGCACATAATTATTTATTGAACATTCCTATTATGAATATTTATATTAAACTCTATTGGCCTGTTGATAATGAGTATATCCGAAGAGCTACGATGGTTTTATATCCCCACCAAACCAAATTCCCTTACGTCATGGTAAGCATTCGGTCAGTCGTTAATAGTGTGAGCAAATTGATATGTGGTGTTATCTCTGACTAATGAGTGTTCTCCCTGGTTAACTTATGTACGGTAAATAACCTTGGTTTTAAATAATTTAAAGAACAAAAAAATGGCTCCAAAATCTCGTGTCAAACACGAGCGACAGAGCAACTATATGAAACACGCAAAATTCTGGAAAACTTATATAGAAAAGAAGTTTACCAAAGAATTTTTATTTTCACTTTTATGGGATCCTAAACGTTTACCGATAGTTTCAGTTTTTCTAGTGCTAGCCGAAATAATTTTGAATATTTTTGTAATCCACCGTGTGAAATACACCGAGATAGACTGGGTCGCATACATGCAGGAGGTGGAAGGAGTTGTGAATGGTACTTTAGACTACACACATCTGAAAGGAGACACGGGGCCATTGGTGTATCCAGCTGGATTTGTGTACATTTTCACTGTGCTGTACTATCTGACTAACCAAGGACAGAATATTAGACTAGCCCAGTATATATTTGCTGGCTTTTACATAGTTTTACTCTCGTTGGTGCTTAGAATATACAGCAAAACCAATAAAGTGCCGCCATATGTTATCATCTTGGCATGTTGCACTTCTTACCGGATACATTCTATATTCGTCCTAAGACTTTTCAACGATCCGGTCGCCATGCTTCTGTTCTACGTGGCAGTCAACCTCTTCCTTGACAGCAAGTGGAGCCTGGGTAGTTTGTTCTACAGCTTGGCGGTATCCGTCAAGATGAACATCCTACTGTTTGCGCCTGCACTGCTATTGGCTTACCTTACATCCCTGGGACTGAAGGGTGCACTGATCCAGCTCACAATTTGTGCGTTCACCCAACTCATCCTGGGCCTCCCGTTTCTTCTATCGAACCCGATCGCATACCTCAAAGGTTCCTTCAATCTTGGCAGAATTTTCTTATATGAGTGGACCGTTAATTGGAGGTTTTTACCTGAAGAAGTTTTTATAAATCAGTATTTCCACTTGGGACTGCTGGTCTTACACCTGGCTTTACTCGTGTGCTTCTATTCTTCGGCGCTGCATTGCTTGTGCAGTTACGCGACCCTCAAACAGATCTCGGAGAAAGTAAAGAGACAGTTGAAAGGGAAAAAGGAGAAGGTCGACATGGGGGCCGCGGCCCAGCTGTTCATCCTCCCGCTGTTCACGGCCAACTTGGTCGGCGTCGCATGTAGCCGCTCGCTGCACTACCAGTTTTACGTGTGGTACTTCCACACGCTGCCGTACCTGATGTGGTCCACACCGTACTCTAACATCGCGCGGCTGTGCCTCCTGGGTGTCGTCGAGTTTTGTTGGAACACTTTCCCGTCCACGCTTGTGAGCAGCGCCGCCTTGCACGTATGTCACGGTGCCTTGTTATATGGACTGTGGAAGAACAAGCCTCTCGGCAAGGGCCGCCAGCAATAAGGGGGACACATTCGGCGGCAAAGCCTACCTGTCGTCGAGGTATAGATCTCAGGTTTGATTTCCGACACGGAGGTCAAATTTACTTTTGGTAGAATTGGGAGCTTCTCTTTTCACGGCGATACACTAATGGCTGGGTGTTGTGTATTGTTTAGAATTAAATTAATTTGTAAATCTTGTGCTGAAATGATCAGTTTGGTTAGAATGTATATGTTAAATCCCTCAGGAGGACTCAGGTTTTTCACTCGGCTTTCACCATTTTTTTATCGGCCTAAGTGTATCTAAAATACAAATCTATAACCTCTTAAGGAGTCTAGCACAATGTGACAGCATAATACAGTGATATTTCTCTTAACCGACACCTCTGAATAGCGTATCCTCCTTTATAACGGACATTTTAAATTTCTGCGGCGAAGCAACATGGCCTCTTACTGTCAAATAACTTCCCAATAATGGACATAGACACTTCTAGAGAGATGCATATTCTATACATATCAATCTCTAAACAGTGGACATCAACTGAAGACACCAGTAGGCTACATAATTACGTACAGTGTTCGACGGAAGGAACGCGGGGAATGCCACTGTCTAGCGTGAAGTAGGAGCAATCCCACCGCCCCCCTCTAGGAAATAGTTATGATTACGGTACTTCAGGCCATACCTCCCACCCTTTTCTGAACCATCACCGGGTAGAGTTTCCAAAAGTTTAGTCTCTACTTGTGCACAGTTATACAATACAGAAGACCTAATGTTCACATTTCATTTGTGAATTCTGTATATTGTACAATTTGTACACTAGTCGAACTTACGTACAACATTTATTCATTAGTCATAGCCCAACTATCCTGCATGTAATACCGCAGAGTATAGTAATTATATTGTAGTTAATATCCACAGTATATAGGTCGACAGGTCACATGGATTAACCTGTGTCCAATCAGTAAGGCCTACACTACGACTTAAAAAATATATCTTTCCAAATAACAGACGTTCATTTGTTGATGGAAGGTGTTTATTTTTAAGAGCTCTCACTGTTTAAATGAAGGTTGGAAATGTCAAACGTTCTGAGTGCCAAAAAATAAAATTTTACAGGAATTTTGAATTGAAAGTTTTAAATATATTTTTGTTAGAAAAAAACAACTATTGTTTACTACGCTATATCATACAATCATCGGTAACTAAAAAAGAATTAATTATTAGACCACTATTAAATAATAAGATATAATACTGGTATCTAAGAACCTTTCTTAGTTTCATATTTACTTACCCTAAGTTCTAAGTGTACTGGCACTTAGAACAGCTGGGAGACTGGTATACTCGTATATGCAACTAGCACTATCTATTCTCATTAATACAAACCAAGCCCTACCTCGCAAGTTTATTGGCACTTTGAACAAACCCAAACTATGCCACATAGAACATGACTCCCTTATCAAAAAAGAGCTCGACTGAGCTGAGACTGCTGAGGACTAGGAGATCGAGGTTCGAATCTCGGTCGGGTGAACTGGGGAAGGTTTTTCCTAAATTGTTTTCAACTCTCCCTCTACGCAAATGCGGGTTCACTTCCTCTAATTCAACCTTCCCAATTCCTAATCCATTAGCGTAATTAGTACTTAAGGCATATAACCCGAACGGGTAGTAAGATGCGGTGCTAAATATTAATAATAAAAAAGGTCACTTAGAACATTTGACATTTCCACCCTTCAAAAAATATCTTGTTATCTTTTAATTAAAGAATACCCAGGAGTGTACTGACTATTAGTGGCTAAAACACTGATCTAACCGACGGTCCCCAAACTGTGCCGAGGGATATTTTAAATGTTAAAGCGAGTATTGTGCACAAATCATTGTGGATCAGGAAATGAAGGTGGCGATGTGGACAATCTGATTCCAACCAGCCTCATAATGTAGATCAGTCAGCCCTCTGGGTGCTGATCTAGGGATCCAGGGTTTGATTCTCGGCTGGTGCCGGAGGATTTTTCTTGAAAAGGGGAAATAATTCCCAGGGTCACCAGGGTTTGGTTTATTAGTCTTAAGTTAGGTCTTCGTTGGCTCCACTCGGTGATATTCACTATCACTATCCCCTCACCTCATTGAGATATAGAAAGAACCTCCATTGAAAGATTGTATGATTAGTACAACGGGTGTCCGCTGGCCAACGTTACGTTAGTACCGGTTAATATTTCCTCAAACTGAGCTATTATTATTTAATTCCAAGGATTACGAAGTTGTGCGGGACCTGACAGGAGCAAATCCTGTTTGTAAGGAATTGACCGTCTCGTGTTAGACAAGTCTGGATTGTTTGATTTTAAAATATTGTAAGTGGTAACACTGGATACTGCCTCATCTCACCGCATTACCTCCAGTTAATCCTAAATTGTGAAACTTTCGACTTTGTTCGAGAACCAGGATTACCTGACGTAAATGAAGACATATACACACCTTGATTGGTAGCAGTCTTACCTTGACAGATTACAATATCTCATAACCTACATTATAGTGGAACCAATCAAGTTAACCCTTCTGGTGAGAGGGCAGGTAGTATCGCTAACACAGGGTTGGGCAAAAGTCATAGTAGGATATGAACGAGGCAGCATGAAATGGTTAATGGAAGACTATATTTCAAAATAGCAACAGTATATAGACAAAGATATGCCATTTTCATTTAATGAACATCAGATCTAATTTCTTGAATATTATGCCAGGTAGGTGTCCGTCACCTGTAAAACACACTCTTGATCTGGCGCAGGGAGTGATACTACGTTTGCAGCGTCAAGGCGTGCCTGACGGCCGATCGCCGAGGACTTTGGTTTAGCACTTGTTGGGCTTCCTGCACCCGCTGAGGGGTCCACTGACTCTGTGGGCATTCGGTTTTGTTTTGCGTTTAAGGTACGCGGTGCTGCGAAATTGTTTCACCCACCTTACGATCGTCCGGTGCTCAGGGCTTTGTCACGACACCCCGGTGTCGAAAGATTCTGTGCACAGTGATGGGAGACTCATTATTTTTAAAATGTCTCCACTGCGAATGCACGGTGTTCTACCGACCGTGGCTCCGTGATAACTAACGGAACTCCTTCCCCACGCCTGGCAGTCAGTATCTTACGCATGCACATACAGCATGTCAAATGAAATGGCGTAGCTTGGTCTATATACTGTTGCTATTTTGAAATATATTCTTCCATTACTCACTTCATGCTGCCTCGTTTATATTCCTAGTATGACTTTTGTCCAACCCTGTACAAGACACTTTTCCTTTGTTATACTGTTTACTTCTTTAATTGTTATTAATACACACTCGAATATATGATAAATCAAATGATACTAAGAGTTTTATAATTTAGAATAATCATACAATTAAAACAAAACACGTACTACAATCACAAGTGAAAAAATAAAAATAAAAATGTTTTTTGACAAACTTGTGTTAAGACATGTAGTTTATATTATAATGTTGACTCCTAATCGTCTTTGTGGTTGACATATTCACAACACGCTGAAATTAAATTGTTTATTTAATAAATATTATTGTAAATTATTCATTAAAGTATAAAACGTTAGGTTAAGCTCTGTTGTATAAGAACCATAATAATTATTATAATATAAGTTATTGAAGGTTTGAAAGCTAGATTTGTACCCCATTAATTATTTTAAATATTAATCAATGAGTTTTATATTTAAGACATACTTTCTTCTTTTACGTTTGGGTGTAGTCCTTTAAATCTGTTCCCTTGCAATGGAAAGTGCTGTGAGTTTACTTCATGTCATATCGTTAGTTTATGTTGTCAGAGGACAGAGAAGTAACCGTGCTTCGTTTTCAAGAGTCGAGTTTGCCACAAAAAGAGGTGAAATGTGTGGTCGTCTTATTGTGTGTTTTTGGAATATAGCGTGAGGTGTGCCATGTACTTGCCCTATGGGTCATCTTAAAAGAGGAAAATAAGTTTTTACTTTATTTTTCTAATTGATGCACCTAATTTTCACTAATTAAAATACAGTAGGGCCCCAATTTACACTGTCCCACTTTTCGCTAATACAATGGCTTCCAACTATATACACGTTCATTATGTTCGACGCTTGTCTCACTCTTTCGGCGTTTTTCGGAACGACGCACAGAATGAATGGCTTTGACCTCCATTTTTATGTCTGTGATTCTGTCCGTTTATGCTAGTGATCTAGCACTATTGAATGATCATTCGATTGTTTTATATTTGTGCATTTTACAGGTCCTATATTACATGATTAGTATTTTATATGCATTTGAAAGTTTAAAAAGGGTTATGTTCTGCTTTACAGAGGGACTCTGGAACCTAACCAGGTGTATGAGAGGGGCCCTACTATATATGATAAAATAGGTGATTGGAATGCGTGCTATTGTGTGTACAGTCCCCAACCTGTCACTTTTCATGGTTGGAGGGTACACTGGCTGACTCTTTAAGTTACGAATTAAGAGCCATAAATAAAGCCAACCTTGAACTCTCTGTGCACATCCATATGAGCTAGTCTCGCTAGTCTGGTTGTGATCTGTCATGGTTATAGCTTGATTAACTCGTTCCTTTAATTTTAATGGGGTTTTTAAGTTACCTACCGTTAGTCAGTACTGCCACTTCCTTCTCTTAGGTTAAGTAATATAATTTGTTTGATTGTGAGTACAAGTAGTGTGAACTAATAATTTTTTTATTTATTTGTGAAAAAAAGAATTGTGTTATTTTGTTAGTTATTTGTTTATAAAAATGGGAATGCCAAATGCTCATTAGTTTAGAACTTGTGTGTAGGTTTTTGTTAAATTGTTGATGCCAATCTTAATGTCGCGCCAGGACATAAATAGAATATAACGAGTATGAACCGATAGGGCTCTATGTAACAATATTACGTTTAGCAATGAAAAGACAAGTGTCCATTTAATGGATGCTCTATCTATTAGAATGATCGCATCAGCGCAAACGGTACTAGGGGATACGAATTTAGGTTTTACAAGTATCTGTAGTTCAGTCGACCCTACGGTGTTTCCTTTTAGCACCACGTCTTACTATCCGTTTGGGTTATACGCTTGTACTGTGCTGGCGACCGGGGTTCAATCCTCGGTCCCGGCACAGATTTATCTGATTACCAAACCCTTCCTTCACCTCTGACAAGACATCTTGTGAATGTGGGGAATGCCAGGCCTCCACCGTGGTTCGGATTCCACGTTAAACTGTAGGTCCTNTGGTTCGGATCCCACGTTAAACTGTAGGTCCTCCATTTCATCTCGCAATCACCCTACCATTACACATTAGCGTAAGTGCGTATAACCCGAACGGGTAGTAAGACGCGGTGCTCATAATAATAATATCTGCTTGTATACTAATTACGCTGATGGTTTTAGAGATTGGGAAGGTCATATTTACAGGAAGTGTACCCGCATTCATATGGAGGTAGAGTGAAAAACCATTTTGAAAAAAAAAAAATCTCTTAGTACACGCAATCGAGATTCGAATCGCGATCTCCCCATCAACACTGCGTGTTAAATAAACTTATGTGTAGATGGTTTAAAATAGTACAAACTTATTTATGCTGACACTATGACATTGAAAAATATTTTATTTTTATATAAATATTTCAAACAAGGATTATTATTTTTTTTAAATTATGTTTATGTTAAAGTATGTATGGATTAGATTTGTAGACATTTTGAAAATGGTTTGCTCACACAACACGAATACTACCTTTATTTAAATAGACTTTTATTTGAGAAATGACAATCTAGACCCAGGGTTTAAATTTGGGATGTGTTTGGGTTCACACCCCATCGCGCCAACCCCTGGATTGTATTATACCCAGGATCATTCTTGATTTATTATTGAGGTGGTAGCGATGAGAAAGTGTCACCAATCACATCTCTGACGACTCCTTCAAACTTCAGTGCTGCCAAACCTGTATCAATGACATTAAACTAAAAGAAACAAGGGCACATCTGTCAAAATTTGAGTGGTAAAATTAATAAATATATTTGCACACAAAAAAGTTAAAAGTTTATCAAACTGCCAAATGCCACAAGTTAGCTTAATTGACATTTACTAGTTATGGAAAAAATATATTTTCTACCATATTTATTTTTTCCTCTCTAATTTTAAGTTAAATGTAAATATAGTTGCGATTATAAAATCATTTATTTTCTCGGTGAAGACAGCCCACAAAAAGGGTGAATAATGTAACCTTGCATATTACAGGGCGTCACAACAAAAATAGCCCTCTTAAATTTTAATGCAGATATAAAGGTCTTTTGTGAAAAATAATAATTAAAATAATCAAATATAAGCCTACAATAAAAATGTGCAAGTGCCTACTGGAAAGGTTATAGCTCTCAAGATTTTCAATTTTATCGAAACATTTAAAGTCAAATTTTAATAAATCATTTCTTTGCGAAAAAGACCCATATAGGTCCTATTTCCTTTTTGATTGATTTAAAAAAATATACATAAATTATGCAACTATGTTTTAGTTAAAAATGCAATTTTGTGTGATCATACTCGACCCCCCCTTTTTTTAAAAATATATATTTATTTGTGTCTAAGGTTTATGCATGGATCTCTTAGAGAGATTCAACTTGAAATATTTGTGGTGCAAATATTTCTCTATACTACTCAAACACGAATAAAACTCAATTATTTCAATCAAATCATTAAAAATTGACTTGAAGTAAAAAAATATCTTCTCCCACGCCGCTACATGAAATCATAAAAGTAACTTAGGTTTTTTTTTTGTACATGTCGAGGGAAAATAACTGGTATAAAGTTGGCAGGTTCCAAAAGTTCTCACGTAGCACAACTCATATCTCGGGGTACACCAGGCCCGGGGAAGGAAATTAATACCACAATATTTGACTCGGCTACTCAACACCTTAGCTCAGTCGGTAGCGTTTCTGCCTACCGAGCTAAGAGTCCCGAGTTCGATTCTCGGCATGGCCAAAACATGTATCATTGGTGAAATGTGGGTTTACCCTTTCACATTGATAAAGTGACGTCTGGGACTGGATGTTGTGTCTGTCCTAGTCTTAAGTTAGATTATAAGGTATATGAAGCTACGACAAGCCTAGCAAGCCGGTAGTCGAAAAAATATGGCTTGAATAAAAAACTGACATAGGCTGGAAACGGTAATAGATATACAAATTTGACTCAGGTACTTACATTTTATCTCTAATACGGCTTCAATAGGTGAGCATAATAATGTTCATGTTCATATTCGCAATACTACTATTACTAGTGTGGTGGTTCTTTGATTTTGTTAAGAGTGATTTTATTTATGTTTCAGTGGTTGGTAGCCCTAAATTTGTAGAACGGTGAGTTGTGTGACTGTTTTCTTGTTCTTTTACACGGCAAGTAGAGTTACAGGGGAGTACTGTCCGCTCGCCTCTAAACAGAAAACCACACACAAAATTGAACATTTGTTTATATTGAGTGTTTTTTTTATTTATCTACCTTTAAATTTTATTAACTGTCAATTCTTCATTGTTTGTGTCGATGTGACCAAAGATTTTAACC
>CABFOW010003325.1:3468-50937 GCA_902141385.1 Timema californicum
AACCTTGACAACCACCATTTTGTGTCTATTAAAAAAAACATGTACGCCGCCGCCGGGGGACTGTCCCTGGCCAAGAGACAGGAGAGGAGGAACCTGAAGAAACAAAACAGTGCCGGCGACACCCACCGGCCTGGGGCGCAGCGCCATACCCCGACGGCGAGGGCCCCCGCGACGCCCCTCCCCCCAATCCGTCACTCCAGGCAGGACCTGAGTCACAGTCACCTGAACCTCCCCCAAGGGGATAAGTCCGCCCACCCCAGGCCGCACAGTCCCCACGGCAACCAGCTCTTGCTGCCCCCACACCACGCCCAGTACGCCGTCAGCCCAGGAGGCGAGGATCCGAGGTTCGACGACGGAGACACCGAGCCAGTTACTGCGAACTCAACGGACGCATCACAGCTTTCGGTAGTAGCGACCTCTTCTCCGAGGTTGGTGCCAATTAAAACAAAAAAAAAGGGGGGACAGGTCAGGTAGATATACCCTTGAATGTATACACACGAGAAGTTGCCAACCAAACAAATAAAACTGTTGGTTTTTGATCGGTAGCGGAATCTCCACCAGAGTCGATAATGTCTTCTCTAGAAAATATTTCTCCGACACCCTTTAACGTACACAACGCTAAGGTTTTCGTAATTAATTCATAGTAATAAATTCCTGACTATCCTGTTTGCGATTTATCCGTGCAAGGTTCCTCAAAATATTACAACATACAGTGGTTTTCGTGTTTTTTTTTCAATAAAAAAAATAACTTAGCAGTAAACGTGGGGCTAGCATGGTTTTGTTGTAACCACAAGAGAAAACGTAAACCATACGTCAAAGCAGAAAAGAATATACGATCCCTTTACAAAACATATGTAGAAGGAAATAATAAGATTATTCGTATTATAAATACAGTTTATAGATCAAAATGAAAGAAAAAGTTATGTAATCGATTATTCGTGCGCTCTCCTTTACCGTATAGGTGAGATCTTACGGTACAGGTTAATTATTGCCGTGCGAAAAAAAACACCTACATGATAGCTAATAGCAAAGTAAATAAATATCATGGAAACTCTTGCGAGTTTTAGATGTAGCGCAGGCTATTTTTAAGCACGCACGCGTAGAAGAGGTAGGTATATTTGTCTCTAAAAAAAACACGCAATGACTTTGTACAAAATAAATATAAAATAAAGAATTGGCTCTAATTAAATGTAGGCCTATTTGATTACTCACAATTCATAATTTTTATTTGGTTGGCTACATTGACTATTCCTTAAGCGAGGACTAAAATAACGGTCATATAAACGTGCATTGTGTACGCGTAGTAATTACTTTGCTGGTTATTCTGAGTTAAGTCTCCACCTTTATACCGGTACAAGTTTCATCATTTAATTAATTACAAAAAGTTTGCAGTGTAGATGGTGTATACATTTAGCATTTTTCTCTCTCCTTCCCCTCCCAACCAACAGTAGACCTAATCAAACTGTGGAAAAGAAGATACTGTGACCTCACCGTCGTATGGTTTCAAGCGGCGAGATATGGAACTAGTTTGGAAACTTCAAATCAAACTAAAGTACTTTGGTACATTTTCGGGAGAGTTCTTGGAGTGTATACATTCAATGGTTTTTTTTATGTTTAGTTCAGTAGCGGCTCGTGGATCGTTCCCACGGAAGTACAGGTTTGACGGCGAACTTTTAGTAAAATTTCTCTACCTCCTCTTACAACAGGAGTATCTTGGGTTGTTTATGAGAAAGAATTGACAGGGCCCTATTAATAAAAGTTCCTTTCCCCCAACTCCCCTTACTATCGGTTCGACCAACCACAAACACGATCAAGTAGTGGGCGAGTGTTGGTGCAATGACTTAGCAGGGCGATTTCAATACTGGGTAAACGGGGGAGGAGCCTTAATCTAGAATAGTCCTGCTAAGCACGCATTGGTAAAACTGGCACTATCTAGCAATAATCAACAAGCCGCCACTGATTTAGTTGTACCACCCCGCAGAAAGCTAGGAAGTAATCCCCGATTCGAAACTAAGCACAGTACTGCACATAAAGAATCGATCCGCTGATTTAAGAATATTTTGCGTCGCTTTAAAAATGCGCTAGACCGACTCCCGGACACCTACTTTGGTGAGAACGCGGACTAAGCGTCGAGTTCATCTAGTCAGGTTTGCCAGTGACTGGGAGGTTGTGGTTTGAGCTCCAACAGTATGGATTGAAGGTGTATTGGTTTCCCACTATTCCTTAACGCAAATGTAATTACGCCTTTTCAGAACGTTAATTTTCTTATCCCTAATCATTTAGTATTATTAAATGCGTATAGTCTGAATGAATAGTGAAAAGCGATAGGGGAAAAAAGCAGCAGTTAAACTAAAAACTTCTTCATTTAAGTAAAAGAGGCAGGGTATGAGGATACGACTGTGTGAGGGTATGAGTATGTGAGTGTATGAGGGTATGAATATGTGAAGGTATGAGGATATGATTTTGTTAGGGTATAAGGTTTGAGTGTGTGAGGGTATGAGTTTGTGAGGGTATGAGTTTGTGAGTGTGTAAGAATATGCTTATGTGAGCGTTTGAGTGAGTGAAGGTATGAGGACATAATTGTGAGGGTATGAAAGCATGAGTATATGAGTGTGAGGGTATGTGTGTGAGGTGTAACCCCGCCCCCCCCCTATCATCACTCAGAAATAACAGTCATGGGTGGTAACAAGAGAGTTATTTTATTCAAGTAACAAACGTATACAACCCGATGAGACGAGTGAGACAGCTCAAAATGTTAGGCACTGTAAATACGTTTTAAATTAACCTAATTTAATTTTTACACACAGATTTTATGAACCATAAAAAGTAATTAAAGTAAAAAAGGCATTACACAATATGAGAGAAGTAATGTATGGTAAGTTCCATCATGACAAGTTTACAAGACTGTCTCGCACCAGTCATAACTACGAATAATCAACATTTTATACTTGCAAGACACCTACTCTGGCCCATAAATGGCAGCTTAAAACATATGATATAGTATATTTTAAATTGACCTTCATAACAATCTCAGTTTGATATACTTTTCCCTGTCATAGTTGTAATTTACTGGTAAATCAAAGATCCTATGCATTAATAACTAATCAGGGATACAATCTTATAAATACGAATAATTATCTAATTGCCCTTAACGGCAGTTTTCATTTAGTTGAAAAAATAACAATATGGCTCTATTAAATAATCGTCCTCCCAACTCAAAAGGACTATATTTGAAATCAACCACCAAAACATAAAACTTTAAATTTGATAACGACGCCTCCAAGTGGCTTTCTCGAACGTTTAATTACTAAAGAAAAGTCTACAGTACAATCTTGCCGACTTGCGGCCCCATCTTTAGCTAAAAAAACAATAAACTTTAAATATGACCAACAATATTAAAGAATCTCCAAATAAATAACAAGATGATTTTAATCCTACAAAATATTTAAAATAAGAAGAGCCGATGAACGACGCTATAGTTAATAACCGTCCCAAATGGCCGGTCTCCAAAGAGTAAAAAACATCCGTTTGGTGGATAAGCTGAAGTTTCAAACAAAATTATAGAGACAAAATGTCTGGCAAAGAGATCATAATGCAAAGATAAGACATACGGTTTGAACTAACCGTGCAAAGGTTTAAAATATTTTCCTATCTTTAGGATCCCAAATATACTAGATGTGAATTCCATGTTAATAATCAATAGCTTTAAGTTTTCTAAGTCCAGAAACGATAATTTTGAACAAGTTAAAAATAGTTTGGATCCAAAGGGAATTTAGAATACTCTAAAATTTATCAGTTTATGACAACGTCACTCACCTTGAAGCCGATATGTAATATGTGACTACATCACAATATCCTACCATTATACATCCTATGAATCTACCACCTTTTCTCAAGGCGTGGGAATAATAGGAGAGAGAGTGGGGTAAGGAGTAGCATGCGTCTAGAACATACTTGGACATACCACCCCTCTCCAGGTGCGTATGGAAGAACAGTTCTATGAGTTTGCCGAACACAACCGATAGAGCGCAGTGCACTCGTGCATATCTTTATTCTCCTTTTCTTTGGGCGTGGGTCGGTACTCATGATGGGGAATGAACCGAGGGCTGTGATTCAGTCAAGTATTAGACAGTGCTTCAATGTGTTGTAGAGTCGCGGTCTTACTGAGATGAATCGACTGGGCCAGGGTGGTGAATGAAAACACCTCTAATTGTTTATTTGTTGTAACAAGGTTAAGGGCGTCGATGTCATTCAAGCACCAATCCGATTTCAACTTTCATGCCAGAAAATCACCTGCTATCAAAAGTTATTAATTACGTCAAATATTTTAGCGACAAAACTGGTGACCATGGGGTCTAAGGCATCAGGATAGCCATGTACTGGATTGTAATGTGACTAGTAGGCCCGATTATCTTCGGTTCATGTGCAACGAAGGGTGGTTTCCTTAATTTTATCTACAACCATGGTTTTCACATCCTCCCTCCACGTTGATTCGGAATAAGTTCATATAAAACCACATTCCTTATTCATAATCCTTATATTAAGCAATTAATAATAAATAGCCCTTGTAACCCGTTTCGGTATCCACATGGTTTAAGGCGCTACTCTCGTAATATACTGAACTGCCAAAGCCGGGGAGATCGGGTTTGGATCCTGTTCGGGTATACTGAGGTTAAAATTCCTAGATTTTTCCACTTTATTTACACGCAAATGCATGCGCACCTATTCTAAACTCAATTGTCCTCATACCCAACACATTAGCGTGGTTAGTTTTTATTAATTGAGGTTTTTAACAAATGATTACATCAGCATACGAGAATTTCTATGAGTGAGAGCAAAAAGGCCTAACAATTTTTCCAGTAAAGGTGTTGGCACATTCTTCCAGGGTTCTTTTTCATGCCACAATCGATATGGGACTGAGGGCTTTATTTCCCATCTGAAGGAAGCTGTCCTACGGATTTTTATCGCTAAAGAAAATTTAATCAACCCCGACTGAGTTTAAACCCACGAACATTGAGTCCTGAGGCATGCACTTCACCCCAAGACAACCAAGTTCGACTCTTAAGATAAAGTGTTTCTTATATCAAATTACGTTTATTTATTTTTTCGATTATTATCCTAAGAATAGCTAGTAATTTTCGTAGCTAATACAGTCAAACCAAACGTCGCATAGAGGTGTGGTTTTCTTAAATCTATTTTGAAGTACAGTGGCAATAAGACAAGAGAAACTGAGTTACAATGTTTTATAAAATATGCCAAAGTTTAAAATATATTCATTTTAAACTACTAGTTCTGTGAACAGTATAACTAGCTCCCTCCATGTTATTATCGTTACATTTCTCTTTGGATTTCAATTGTAAATATCTCCTTTATTTCTCCTTTGATTTTGATTTGATAATTTTCCTCGGGTATCAAGTTAAACAGAAAACAAATTAATAGGCCTACTAGATTCAAGAGTATACTATATTCTTAGAGAATAACCACTGTTTACATGGTTTAAGACCCAAATTATCTATGTATATGTCAAAAATTAAAAATATATATACCCTAGGTACTCGATGGATATCTAAGAATTTTTAATTTAAATCACTTGACAACTAAATGAAAAATATTTTTAGCGCCCACCATGTTTAAACCGATATCAAGTCCAAAAAGCTATGTACCGTATGTAATTGCTTAATCGTCGCATATTTGATTCCTAGTTGTTGTTTTTTTAAAGTGGGTGTTTTACCATTCATATGAAGCTTTAAGCTCGCAGAATTGGTTTATACTCACACAATCACAAAATAAATAGGCTTCGTATGTTAATGTTTCGCTAGCAGATGATCATTGGTTTAGAAGATGCGTTGTTGGATATGATTTTTTTTAATGTCATTTCTAAATTTCTTTAAAATCTGCCCAAGCATTTGATAGTTATTTCGTAGAAAACATTCGGACAGATAGTGGAATTAAATTCCAAATGTTCAAGTCAAAACAAATCCTCGTTACTCTCGGTCAGAAAAACGATTATTTGGAGATATAAAAACTTATTACCTGCTTCGGTAACCGCGTGTTCTAACGCGCTACTCTCGTGTTGGACTAAATTATTTATGGCGGGAATATCGGGGTTCAATCCCGGTCAAGTACACTGAGGGTGGTTTTCCCTAAATGATTTTCCACTGTTCATCCACGCAAATCTGGGTGCAATTCCTATAAATTAAGCCTTACTAGCCGCGAAGCCATTAGCGTAATTAATAATAATGTGTATAACCCCAACGGGTAGTAAGACTTGGTGCTAAAAAAACTTATCAAACTTTTCTCAAAATTGCGTTTGTCAGATTAAGAACGCATAAGGTGGCCTGGTGGTCTAGGGGTAAGGTGTCAGACTTCTCTGCTGGCAGCCGGGGCTCAATCCTCGGTCCCGGCATAGATTTATCAGATTACCAAACCCTTCCTTCACCTCTGACAAGACATCTTGTGAATGTGAGGAATGCCAGGCCTCCACCGTGGTTCGGATTCCACGTTAAACTGTAGGTCCTCCATTTCATCTCACAATCACCCTACCATTACACATTAGCGTAAGTGCGTATAACCCGAACGGGTAGTAAGACGCGGTGCTAATAATAATTAGAAGAAGAAGAACGCAGAAAGACCCACTTCGATACGTTTACTAGTCCGAGCTTAATCGTGTTTCCCGGTTAATTGGTTTCTTAAGAAGCCATTATCCGTGTCATCAGACAAGAGCATGAGTGTCTCATGAGGACATTCTAGTTTGCACGAGTGGTTCGCGGTGAAGTTAATTCTTGTACGTCTAACCATTTTGTGTCTCCCTTTTTAAATTGATCGAGAGAGAAAAACATATAGTGAGAGAGAAAGATTGGATAACTTTATATTTCGTCCAGAAGATTAAATATTTTAGTAGTTCCTCAAAGTTTGAGAGGCGAAAGACAAGCATAGAATTCGAACCATTTAAAGCCGAAGGAAAACTTTCACATCAGCTCATTCAGAGTCCTATGTCTTCCATCTGAAAGCTTTGCGGTGTATTTTATTATTATTGTTGTCATTATTATATATTTCTAAATAAATAAATATCTCTTTCTATGGCTTTCAATTTAAAAAAGTAAACACAGGGCTTAATTACTATTCTCTAGGTTATTCAAACGCGTCTAGTGGTTTATGTTAAATCAGTGTTTTAAAACTTCTTGAAAAGTTAAAGAAAAAAAATCTGGCGCTTTGTTTAGTACTTTATCTAAAACCAAACTTAATTAAAAAAATTGTCTTGGCTCTAGGGAAAAGAACAGTGTTTTTGCAGTTTTTAAATCAAATTTTTTTTTGTAAAAATAAATCAAATATTGCTCCAGTAGGAACATGAAGTTTAATTTCCGTCACATGGTGATAATTAACATATTTTTTTAAATATCTGTCAAGAGCATAACGATTTTAGATAAGAAAATTTTTATAATTAAGAGAAAATGTTTTCACCAGTAAAATAAAGGATAAACAAATAAATAATAAGTACTACCCCCAACAACTTTCCCTTTGACCCTTCATTTATGTGTGCAAAAATATCATCCCTATTTTACTTCCTTCTTTCTTAACATTTTCTGGAGCTTTTAATTAAATATCAAAGCGATTCGCTTACAAAAAAATCCCGAATGTCATAAAATCATAAAAAAGGGATTATGTTGTTGATCAATCGTTTTTAAAATATATAAATGTTATTTCCTTATTTAGAAATAATTAGTAACTTATTTAATTTAAATATTTTAAAATTACATTTTGTTGGAATACCCTCCCGCCCCCATCCCTCTAGGATCTTTGCACCCTAGGCTACCGTTAAATTCGTATTAAAAAGCTTTAACATATTTAGCGAAGTTTTAATACTCGAGTACCCTCACCGGTTGTCGCACGGTTTAAGGCGTTAAACCCGCAACTGACTGAATCACCTGTGACGAATTAGATCAAGGTTCGTATCTCCGTTGTTTGCAGTGTAAGATAGTTTTATCAAATATAATCTGGTGCTGTGTTTTCTCATACTCTCTCCACTCTAATTTGTATTCCTTTAAACTACATTGATGGTTCTTTGAATTATACCGACAGTAACCACAGTGATGATTGTGTGTGAACTGTCTCTTAGTAACCACCCAAGATACTCGCATAAGTAGGCCTACACTAAGAGGATAGGGATAGTAAAGGTAGGATTAAATGTAAAATGTACCAACATTTGTACATAACGAGAGCGAAAAGCATATTAAAGAAAAAACAGCTTTGGTAAGCCCGGTAAGGACTCGAACCCCGATCTCTCAGTCCAGGTAATGCAGTTTATTGTGAGAGTGATGCCATAGACCGGTGTTTCTCAAACTGTGATCCACGGTGGTGTTTCGGGGTGATCCGTAGACGGGAATATGAGAGTACCAGTAAATATTGTGTGAAGGAGCTAGCTAGCCCCCTCACGGACTGGCTGGTCCGGTGCGTGGAAGGCCAGATGCAGGCAGGACCTGTCACACGACAGAACTGTGAGAAAATGACCAATGTGTGGGGTCGGCATGGTGGAAGGACAGGCCTGTGCCGTGTCAAGTCAAACTAGAGATGGGCAGAACGGCTCACTGTTGGGAACGGCTCAGAGTGATTCAGTTCAGTGAAATGAGCCGTTCATTTCTATCGTTCGTGAACGAATACTTGTTTTGCAGCTCATCGTTCGTGACCAACCAAATTTCAGCTAGTGGATCTTCGTTCGCGACCGACCAAACTTCAGCTAGTGGCCCATCGTTCGCGCCCGACCTACGGCTTTCAATAAGTCAGTTACCGGTATCAATTGGAGAAACACGCCGTGTAACTTAGTTATTCGCTTAGCATCACGCATCAACTTCAGGGAGAAGTTTTTAATGTTTATTAAATTATTATTTAATTTTTTATGCTATTGAATATAAAATATCTTAAAAGTATTACTTTATTAATTTATTTCGATTAATTACGTAGTTTATTTAGTGGTTTAGTTGTATTTAAATAAAAAAACATTTGTTTTAAAAAATAAAAGTAAACTTTGGGATCACTTTTCCGAAGAGATTCAGCACACGGGCCGTAGGTTGCGGTGCGCTGCCTTAGACCACGTGGGTAGTGATAGTTTTAAAATATCTTAATTTCTAAGAATGCATTTGTATTTTACCTCCGTAGCCTTTATCCTAATGACTACCCCTACCAGTGTGGACAATGTTGCTTATTGTTTGGTTTTAGACACGTTAGTAGGGGGAGGGGGGGCGCAGAGGTAGATTTGCTGGAAAAAGTAAGAAAAAACTTCTTATCCCGTTATTTCTGCAACCGAGGTCGGCCGAATTCTCCCGATCGTCTTGTGTCGTTCAATTCGAACTAGTTCACGTGGATATGGTGAACTAGTTTGACTCGTTCACTTAGAGGATCCGTTCGATTTAAACCATTCGTTCGCGAACGACACATCTCGAAGTCAAACACCAAACCTCTCAGTCTGTGGAGGGAAGGAGAGATCTGTTGCAGGCGAGACCCAGCGCACATGCTCAATGCCTTTTGCTCTCCTCACTACTTGAGTCTTGTTGCTACTTTAGTTCCTCTAGTGTGATGTGGTGGATCTGTTATCATATAAATTTGATTTGTATTTTATTTTCAATGATAGGTTTCACTAGCGTTAACAAGAAGTCAAAACAATAATTACTCATGCGAAGATAGTTTCTGTAATCTTCAGGGTTGTTTTGTCCGTAACTCCTTCAAAAGTTTCATGCCAGACAAATGATCCCTTTTTAAATACTTCAAAACTTCTCCTAACACGTTTCCTTCTTCTCTTTTCTTCCAAAATGATACTTAACACTACAATGGTAGCTGCCATTTTTCTTTTTTTGATTTATTATGAATTATTATTATTAATATTATTAATTAGCACCACGTCTTACTACCCGTTTGGGTAATACGCTTTAAGTACTAATTACGCTAATGGATTAGGAATTGGGGAGGTTGAATTAGAGGAAGTGAACCCGAATTTGCGTGGAGGGAGAGTGGAAAACCATTTAGGGAGAACCACCCCCAGTTCACCCGACCGAGATTCGAACCTCGATCTCCCCGTCCTCAGCAGTCGAGCTCAACACGACTAGCGCGTTTAGCCAACTACGCCACCGAGGCGGGTGATTTATTGTGAAGCTCTCGTCATGAGTGCTTAGGAAACTGGAACTTCATCCGTAGTCAGAGCCGTACTTCCAGCCTCTAGGTCTGTAGGCAAACGAAGCAACAGTCCTGGCGTGTGACAGGTCCAGCATGTACACCTTTCACGAGTCGGATCTGCCAGTATGTGTGGGGTCGATCGCATGTGTATCGAACACACGGGAAGTCTGCTACTGGGAAGAGATTAAGAAACACTGCCTAAAACCATGATAACATGGGTACAGGTATCATGCTAACACAGATACAGGTACCACGCTAACACAGATACAGGTACCATGCTAACACAGATACAGGTACCATGCTAAACACAGATACAGGTACCATGCTAACACAGATACAGGTACCATGATAACACAGACATGGCCTAAACCACTCAATGTGTGTACATAGGAATGGCATTACTATTTTTTTGATGATCTAACTTCTTTGTTTCATTTTATATTTTTAGTAAAAAGTAGCACCGTATGGAGCAAATAAAATAAAACACCGTCAATATAAAGGTATGTATCTACCTATATTCTTGGTCACGACACCAAGGAGGGCAACGAACCTATTTTCACATTAAATAGAAAATAAATACTATATCGTAACAAATTGATATTAGAATTAAAATTGTTTTTTAAAAAAAGTTACCTCAATCGTCCATGCGCTTACTTCAAACGTGGATTTTAAATTGTATGATTTAAATCATATCATGTTTATTTTATAGTACTAAACGTACCATTCTAGCAGATTATTGGGAGGGGGCTTAACCAGCCCCCCCCCCCCTGTCGCCATCACTCTAGACGCACGTACACTGATACAAAACCTGGCACTCATTTTCTCGCGCATCTACACGCCATGTTTAGTACACGCTATGATATTACTATAGTGCCGTGGATATAAAGCGTTCTCCATCACGCGATGTACTATGAATACATACAACCAAGTATTGTATTTGTTTATATCAATAGGACGAAACATTGACCGAGGTAAATAAATTTTTAGTCATAAGATGTGGTCCCTTACCTCGATTTAATTTGGTGCGAATAAGACCACAATATAAGGGATGTATTTTTTGGTGTCCTGAAAATTGCGTACCGTAACAATTGCGCCCAAAAGGTTAAAGAAGGTGGGTGGATGTTGTTTGAATGTCTTTTTTATTACTGCTGATTAATACAGAATTTTGTATAATTTTTTTAGAGGTTAGGATAAGATAGATTAAGTTACATTTCATAATATAATTTTATTTCTTCATTGAGTTTTGGTTATTTGTGATTTCCTTGAGCTATACTTTTCAATCGATATTATGTTTTTTTTTTATTGATTGCCGGTTTTAAACATTAGTGGTTTCCCTTTTTCTGTATAAATGACGGTGAACTCGTGTAGAAAAATAAACAACAGTATACAATAGTAATGTATTCATATTTTTTAAATATTGTTTTCATTCAATATGGTGTACTTCAATAATAAAACTGCCCATTTCATGAAGTGGGAACATTTCTGCTGATTCCGTGAACTGGCTTACTTGCCTGACCATTTCACTAACTGGGCAAAGATTACATTAGATCTTGCCCAATTTGTGAACTAGAACTTATTGTATTATATACCACAAGCTTGACTGAAATTCGTTTTAATATTATTATATTAAACTAACCCAACCTAATTTAACTTAACCTTCCATTCTAAAACAATTAAAAGTTAGATTAACGACCAACCTTTTTATTTGCTTACCCATTTCACGGACCGGGCAAAAAACTCGTCCAGTTCACGAATTGGGCAAAGATTGTAGCTGCCCAGTTTGTGAAATAGCCAGTTCTTTGAATGTGCATACAAACGCTTCAGGACTCATGGACTGGACTATTTTTTGCCCATTTATTATAATAGACAAACGAAGAATAGGTTTGGTTGTTAATATTACTTTTAATTGTTTTATAATGGAAGATTAGGTTAAGTTAGGTTGGGTTAGTTTAATAGAATCTTTGAACGAATTTCAGTTACGCTTGTAATAGATAGGGTACAATAAGTTCCCGAATTGTGCAAGCGCTAATGCAATATTTGCCCATTTAGTCAAGCAAATAAGCTAGTTAAGCTTAATGGGCAGAAATTTGCCCGAATTATGAACTGAGAAATTCATTAATGGGGTATATATATTTGCAAAAATTAATAGAATATTATTTCAATAAATATGCTTAGTTTAATTGTCTACCCAAAGTAGTGTAATCAAATTGTTGAATAATTGTCTTGGCCATCGTGGAATTTTAATATGACTTTTTATTAATTTAAAAGGCTTATGTTCAAATTCCCCGATGGTCATTACAACAACAACAACTACTACTACTACTACTACTACTACTATTTCTTCTTCTATTACTACTGCTGGAGGAATAACGTATTTATCGAAGCATTATTTTATTTTGACCTGAACTTTTTTTGTTGTTATATAAACTGTAAAAATGCTGATCAAAGACAGCATTTTCTTTCATTCCACCTCAAAATAATAAACCACCTCATTAATATCGAGCACATAAGTGGTTTTTTTTTAAACATTAAATCGATGCATTAACTTTGAAATCAGCTCACTTAACCGAAATTAATTTTTGAGGAAGACAATTTTTCTTTGCGCTCAGCTTCTAAAAATCAATTCCTCTTTAAAAATAGGTTTTTTACTGTTGTATTATTTTCATACAGAACTACAAGGAATTGTTTCGGCCAAGTTGTTGATTATTCAAAGAGTGAAAATTATACCATGTTCGTAATCTCATTGTTGTATATAAACCTCATACCATAAAGGCACGATCATTGGTCATGTCTGAGCACTGGGGCGGATTTGTGTGTATTGCGCAGATAGCATGTGGTAACGCGATAGTATCTACCACAGTCGGATTTTGGTAGGAAGAACAGTAGAACATTTCTGGGAAAGCTACTAGATTTCTAGAATGTATCCTTACGCAAAAACATGATTTGAAAGAAGCAAAGTTTTAAAACCAAGAAAAGATTTATACAAAGTAGCCACTACCAAATACACTTCACAAATCAATGATCATACGTTTCAAAGTAGAGTAATGAATTTAGATTATGTACCAATTAATTTTCGTCTGATCTTTTTAATAATCAATAGGCTAAAACGGGTGACCTGGCGCTCTAGGGGTAAGGTGTCAGACTTACGTGCTGGGGGTCCGGGGTTCAATCCTCGGTCCCGGCATAGATTTATCTGATTACCAAACCCTTCCTTCACCTCTGACAAGACATATTGTGAATGTGGGGAATGCCAGGCCTCCAGCGTGGTTCGGATCTCACGTTAAACTGTGGGTCCTCCATTTCATCTCACAATCACCCTACCATTACATATTAGCGTTAGTGCGTATAACCCGAACGGGTAGTAAGACGCGGTGCTAATAATAATAATAATAATAATAATAAGCTAAAGCACAAACTATATAACACGAAAACAAACACTCTTTTAATCTCGTTGGCTATCATGTGGTATATTTTACTCTTTAAACGTATGTAAAATGAAGCTAGTATTTGAAAATGTTTTAAATATAAATATTTGTTATAAAATAAACCATTTCAGAACTTTTGGGTGATTTAAATATATCTTCTTTATTTAAATTAAAGAACTAAAGTGGAGTGTTTTTAAAAGGTTGCCGTAATTAAGAAATCAATATGGCGACTTGGTAGAGAGTATTGTTTATTTTGATAACGCCAATACCTAAAGCTAATGATGTTCACTCTTTGTAGTATTAAAAATAAAACTTTCATTTGAAACAATTATTTTATTTGCCTTTTTTTAAAAGGTTTACTAAATCATATATTGTGTATGGTTTATAATGATCTGTTCTAATAAGATAAACGCGGAAATATAATGCAATTAATTTATAGCTCTCTGCACTATTGTAGTTTAAGTTGCCAATATGACGTGAATGAAAATATTAACTTTGTATCACATTAAAAGTCCATATAATTAATAATGTAAATACAAATCATTAAGTAATCCATAAGGAGGTATTATTAAGATACTTTTTATAATTTTTAGATGAGAGATATATATAATAAATCAATAGAATAAAACATATTTCTAAAATGTCAAATGTTAGTAACTTTCAATCAATGTTAGTGAATTCTACTGTTCTTCCTAAAAACATTGGACTCTAGTATGACCCGGGGGATTCACAGCAGCTAACATCTGAGGATAGATGTACAAGTTGAGCTATGCGCAAGCGCAGACACAAAATAAAACAGGATAATACGTAGACTTATCTTATTGATAAATTTTCTCACGAATAACCCTCTCTATGTAAGGTCCGTTTACCTACTAGCGTCCTACTATTATAGTAAGATTTTGATAGGGTAGCCTTCAAATAAGCTATTCGTTGTAAAAATTAAACTATAGCATATATCAATAAGATTTTTCATTATAAACGTGTCGTTTTCAATATTTCTTGAAGCATATATAAATTATTTTTTTCTAATGAAAATTGACTTGCACATAATTGTTGTTAAAATCTGACATCCTTCGGTCCAACTGCCGACGTTGGCTTACGTCCAGCCAATCAAAAACAAATATAACTGTAGCTTACTACTATATTCAAATAAAATAAAATGTTATTTGATCGAGAATAGCGTTTAATTGATTGTATTATATTTAATTACTAATTATAAAGCTTAATGCGGTTTTGATGATAAAGTTATATAGTTAGAAATTTTACCTCCCAACATTTAATTCTAGATAATCCGACACTTTAGCTCAGTCGGTAAATTGTCTGTTTACTTAGCTAAGGATCTCGGTTTCGATTCCCAGCATGGCCAAAAATTTATCATCGATGATAATATGGGTTTACTCTTTCACATTGATAAATTAACGGTCGGGTACTGGATGTTGTGCCTGTCTTAGTCTTAAGATAGATTATAAGGCACATGAAACTATGACAGGTCTATCCAGCTGGTGACGGAAAATATATGGGTTGAATAAAAACCGACCCAGGCCTCAGGATGTGCAAATGTCATCGTAGACAGTCCTTAACAAAGAGTAAGGCATTGGTATTGTCACTAAGTGTGAAACTATTCCACCAAATATTCGATTCAACCCTAATATCCCGTCAAAACTCTTGCTACTGTGATTCGACCTGTTCTTCCTTTTTGTCTGACGAGACCCCATATCCACACCTGATGACGGATTTGATAAACACTCGTATTACAAAAAAGATATGGTGACCTGGCAGTCTAGGGGTAAGGTGTCAGACTTCTGTGCTGGCGGCCGGGGTTCAATCCTCGGTCGCGGCAAAGATTTATCTGATTGCCAAACCCTTCTTTCACCTCTGACAAGACATCTTGTGAATGTGAGGAATGCCAGGCCTCCACCGTGGTTCGGATTCCACGTTAAGCTGTAGGTCCTCCATTTCATTTCACAATCACCCTACCATTACACATTAGCGTAAGTGCGTATAACCCGAACGGGTAGTAAGACGCGGTGCTAATAATAATAATACAAAAAGATGAAATAAATAGAAACAATGAATACCAAAATTTATTTTGGTTAGTTTGTGTGACTAAGAAGAATTAGCATCCTAGAACTTAATTTTTTTTAATTAGCCAAATTTGCAAACAAACCCCTCACTAATACATATGTTTCATGTGTATATGAACTAAATTTAAAATATACATTTATTCTATTAATAACAACTTCGTTTTTGTGAAGTGAAAAGTAATTAAAACCAAACATCATTTCAATGTTTGGCTAGAGTATTCTATATATCTCTCCAAGGATTGAACCCCGTACCCTCAACACAGAAGTCTGACCTCTTACCCTTAGACCACCAGCTCACTCCAGGATTTATTCACAGCCTCTAATAATTGCACAGTAATGATTAAATATAAACAGCTGTTCAGCACAAGAAGGGCGTACGGGAACACATTTTTGACGGTCTGTGTTGACCTTTAAGATATTATTTAAAATTAAGAATTTGTCACCATATTAAAAATAGTTCTACATCCGTGATATGCAGTTACTTCAAAAAGGGCGCATGGCACAAGACCCTTTTAGTAGAAAGCCCCCAATTTGTGTGATGAAGTTGTTTCCAAACGAAGACTCTTTCACTTTAGTTGATTAATTTGAAAACCTTTTATTTTCAGATCACCCGGAATTTGCTGTTCATCAATAATTAACATTACTTCATTTGGTGGTAGTGGTGTAAAAACTCCCTCCCCNCCCCCCCCCACCTGTGTGTACATTAATTTGTAAGGTGCTATTTAATTTAAATGTTTGAGGTTGGTTTGCAAGAGTAATAAATACAGATGGTATTTGTCACGTAATAATTATTTCTAGGTGTTTTTTTATGTAGTTTAATTTGTGTTGGTTATGTTATTTAATTTGATGTGTGTTTAACCGACATTTTATATAATATTTTTGTTGTATATTTAACTTTTAATGTTAGATTACTAATTTTATATTCACTTCTATTACTGTACATTTTTTCTTGTATTTATATAGTTTTATCTAATTTAATGTTACTCAATTTATTATAATGTAGATAAATTATGACCGCCGAACAATTCAAGTATACTATGAAATATATTTGTTGCAACTAAGCTAATATAGAGCAATATATTGGAATAATGTGTTCTGTTGGAGCTATAATTTATTATGTATTCATTTACAGATCACCTTTTCCAAAACCAATAATCATGACAAGCAATAATTGATTGTTAAAACAACCTTTATTTGCATTTCATAAATCATACTATGTTTATATTGACATAATTTATTAGGTAGCTATTTAAACTTCATACCTGAGTAGTTTGTTTGGTTTCAACAAACCGGGAATTGTGATTGCTTTCTAAACCAACATTTTATATGTTTGTAATTTGTGCCATTATTTTTTTTACAGTCAAAGAAAATCTCTCCACCAGCATCTGCATGGTCGGCGGTTTATATCATGTAGATATATTTGTGTGCCCTGATAAAATACTAACTTAAAATATTATACGTGTAATTCTAATATTATGAATTTAAAATAACGGTGCTTTTTATATTCGTTATACTGTTATATTAAATAATGTTGTGTTTTCTTTGAATGTTTGTGTTCATAAATTTATTTACCTAATATATGTATTCTTTAGGACGTGACATAGCTGAAGATATATAGTTCATTATGTTTGTACCATGTGTGTGTGTTGTTTTGTTTTTTTATCGTTTGGTTGTAAATACTGACTCGTGACTCCTTTGACCAGAGGTTCCCAAAGTTTGTTGGTAGAAACGTAAGTTCTAAAACTAAACATAGTTGGTGGGCAACATGCCACAAACATAATTGTGTATGCTTGAGGAAATATGCTGATTTAAAAAATTTATTGAGTCATATACCAATAGCTCGAAACCAAATATATACATATCCAATACAGTTTAGTAAAAATTATAAATCCTTCACTTTATATTTATATTTTATCTAATGATTTTAACTATCTAAACTAGCTATAAGATTTTCAATCTCTTCCATGATTTTTAAAATTTATTTATTAAAATGTGTTATTTATCAATCCAAAATAGTATATATTTTGATTTTCTTTGGATATAAGATTGACTATAACTTCCCCCCTCCCCCCACTCACCCGCCTCCCCCGCCATATAGCAGCCGTCAGCTATATAATATAAAACATTAAACGGCCGTGGGGCGTATGCTTCAGAGTTTCAGACGGCCTGCGGGCCACACTTTGGGAACCTCTACTTAAGCTAATCAGCCCCTCCCAACAATTAGTTGCCACCCCACTGCTCTTCCCCTCCTTTGTGTTGACCATGTTATGGACATATTGACCGTCAGGTTCCTGCCTAACCCGTCCTCTCGGTGAACAGGACGGAATCATAATCATCATCATCATCAGAAGCAGCAGAGACACGGCTACCTCGTCTAGCCGTGTCATATGACCACAGCAGTGGCGGCAAGCATGCAGGCTGCGCTCTATGTCCGACAGAAACAGAAACTACGCAAGAAGAAGATCAGGCGTGGCAGAGTTGAACTTCCCAGCAACGTCGCCACTAAAGAAATAGCACCTTTCCCGCGGTACCCACCCAATTCATGGGTAGGTGTTAACACCCCTCCCTCTCTCTCTCTCCCGCCACACAAACATAAAGTTGCGGGATATATTTTTTAACATAGGCTAATTCTTCCCCATCCTCCCTAACTAACCACTTTATTCTCTATATTGTTTCTCTATTTCTCTCTACGACACTGTGTTATCTCCTTCTTTGTCACTTCTGATTTTTACCACGGGTAGCAGTGTACTATAGTAAATGGAAGAAGGGGCTGTTTCTGGAACATCAAACGCTCCAAAGTCAACAAAATGGTGGCATATGTGTGGATTATTTATTTATTTGCTCAAACATCACGTATTTTTCACATATTAAAAAAAAATATATACTGAATATTAATCTGCTACTTGTTATTAAATAGTTTAGCCATGTATCATAAAGAGAAAGCAACCGGAGGATATTTTATAGCATTTAAAATAGGTGAGGTGGAGAAAACCACTCACCGTTGTAAATGGAAGGGTTTGAAACCTAGTCTCTTAGGTCAAATTAAAATCACACCCACGCTTCAAGTCAAGATATTCACAAATATTATCAAAATAATCTTGTTTTAATTAATACTTGATTGTTAATTGTACACCATTAGTGATTTCTTAATACTAAAAGAATGTTAAAAATAAAAGTCTCAAAGTTAAATATTATGCCTAGTGGCGAAGCATCGCTGGACGTATAAACTAAAAGCCAGCTCTAACAAATACTGGGGCGAAGTCAATTTAAATATATGGGCTAAGGGGAGCTGAGAGCTACTGATTAGTAAATTTAACCCTTGATGACAAGCTCTGAAAAACTCAAGTGACAGATAAAAGGATGACAACTCTATGTAAAATAGTCCGTACCTATTTCAAAAGAGAAACTTAAAACGCCTCAAGCGGTGAGAAAATGATTTAATACAAGGAGCAAACTTTAAAAAAAAACTCCACGTCAATTAATTGAGAGAAAAAAAATCATAATTAAAATTTCCGTTCGAATGTAAAATCGTCAATCCCATCAAACCTCTGAAAATAGTTATCGCATTGTTGTAAATCACTTTAGGTTTGTAGCCGTGTTTCTTCTTTATTTTCATAATCAATAAACAATAATGAAAAAGTGTGACTTGTTCATTCTTGGAGTTACAGATCACAGGTACTAACGAAATTTTCCTGTGAGGTAGTTTACAATACTAGTTAATTTTGACCAGATTAAGGAAGAAAATTTTATTATCCCCCTCTTGGTTTTCACCGCCATTTTGTCTATGAAAAACGATGATCCAGAAACCCTATTTCCTCGATACTACTTTTCACTATCATAGAATAGTAAATTTTTCTGTGTTGCACTTTCTTGTAGTAATCCTCCTTTCAAATAGACGTTCTTAGTTGTTACTTCTGGATATAAATATTTTGTATCTTTACTGTTCCGTAAAACCGTCTCTGTCAAATAGCTAAAAAAATGTATTCGCGTTTGTTCACCAGCCTATGGATTAAAAATTAATATTAAACTATGCGTTATAAAATTATAGATTTAAAATCAAATAGTATAGTGTTTTTTTTTCCAAGTACAGTTTCATAAAATTTTGATTTTTACTTTGTATTTTTTTGTTTACTAATGTGTGTTAGATGGCTTTTGTTTCAGGTCGTCTTTCTATTGTACTTAGTTTAGTTTACTAAATCTTTCCCTTAGCCTACTCTCTGTAAAATATTTTCACTCTTTCAATAATCTGATGGTAGATTAGTGATTTATAATGTAGAAAAAACAAACTATTAGTAATATTTATTCAAAAAATAGTGTGACACAACAGAACAAACTCACTCCATAGCCATGATTTGTATATAAAATGAATTTATTTTCACATTTTCTCTCCAAAATAAAATATTTGAAATCACTCTTTGCTAGAAAAATAAGTATCATAGTTAAACAATTTTAACATGAAAATAAATTAATACAAATTGATCAAAGCTCGTGGTTTAAATTGCTGAACATTACAAATCATGGCTAGTTTATACCATTTTTAAATGCAACAATACTTTCTTTATCAATATGTCTCCTAATGTCCAATTTTTTCAGGTTATGAAGTAAATGACAATATTTGAATATATTATGGTTAGTATTATTAGTCTCAAGTACGTTTTGGTAATAGTACACAATAAATAAAATATAAACCAACAAAGTAAATAACAATATTTGAACATATTATGGTTATTATTAGTCTCAAGTACGTTTTGGTAATAGTACACAATAAATAAAATATAAACCAACAATGTAAATGAAATCAATGTTATATTAATATTTAAAGAAATGCGCATGAAATGTGTTCAAATATTTAATATTTTAACTTATATTTGCTAGTGCAAAGGTTCGTTTAGTTTTTATTGATATTTTATATAGTTTAAAAAACTACATCAACACTCATTTTATACACCTAAATAGCTCCGGATTCCTATGAGTCATGGTTTTACATACGCATAACTATACCAACATCTTAATTATTTACACACAATTATTTTAACATAATATATCATCAACTACAAACAACCTTTATAACCGATTGTTTTTTAAACTTTGGATAGTTACATTTTGTAACTGTCACGTTTCTAATTATAAATATTTTGACTTTAAAAATTTGTTGTGACAATATAATTTATATGTTTGATTTGAACTGAAATCCAGAAATATCTAGCGGTGTTTACATATACTAAAATAATTAAAAGAAATTTAACGCATTAATTAATATTAGATAGCTAACACATCAATATTTACGATAAATTGGTTGATTATTAACAAACAAACAATAAACACAATAGAAGTGTGTCACGCCAATTCCCTGATACTTAGAACACAAGAGTTTCAAGGTCACAGTATTTCAACACTATGCTATCACCACTTCTACTTTCTTGGCTTTTTTTCTATGTAGTGAATGTTACTTTGTCCTTCAAGAACGTGGAAAACCATGTAACACTGGGTGCGTTTTTATATTAACCCTTTACAAACATTATACCCATTTATCCGTGAGATAATTACGTCCGCGCCGTATCAGTTGTCCCTTAAGTAACAAGATGGCACTAACATACAGATATGTGCCAAGTATCACATACATACCATGACGCTACAAGATACTAGTATTCTCTTTGTGAGAAAGCACTTTTATTTTTTGGAAGGGCTATAATTTCAGGGTAAGCTTAAAGGTATTATAAATTGAAACTTTGGATACGAGATATGTTTTTAAGTTTATTGTGATACTAAATGTGTTTTTTTGCGCAAAACAAAATAATGTCATTGAAACTAATACGTAATGGTGTATTTATTATATTAATTTAGTTTCAAACATTAATCATAAAATGACTCCTACACTAGACAACACATTAAATACGCCTTAAAACGTCTAGTGTACATGATTGTTTAAATATTGCATGAGTGTTAGTAAAGTAGGTGTAAATACCCATACATTTATTAGCGTAGGAACTATTTCTACATTTTTTTTCACGTAGAATGTTCATTAAATAATGAATGGTATCACTCTTTTAGAACGACTAAAATTGTTTCACTTAAGAAGCCGAAAAATATATAGCATGATTCATTTTAAATTAATAAAATTTGTCAAATTAGAAAAAAAAACCATGAAATAAAATATTCGAATAAGAATTTGTAAAAAAAACCGTTAAATATGAATAATGTTGAGTTTTCAAAAATATACTTAAACATCATAGATAAAGGAATGTTTAAAAATAACAAATCAAAATGGCCGAAGCTAAAAAAAATACCTCTGGTGGATGCACTCTTGCTCTTAGATGATGATATTTTTCAATTTTTAATTTTAACTCACCTTTAAAGCATTCAATTTCTTTGCTAACCCATTTTATATAAATGCGTCAATACGAATGTATAAATATGTAACATTTTTGTGTACGTGATTTATTTTCAAAACAATATCCACAATTATATATTAAAGGGAATTTTTTCACTTAGTGGTAATTTATCTACAAATGTGGCCAGTAAAAATATTATTTTATAAAACTTAAACGATTATTGGAAATCATTTCCTTTAGTTTCATAATCACAGATAAAATAAATCAATTAATAAAATTTGCTCTAGTATATATTTTAATATTCATTAAAGGGGACCAAAGGTAGGTAGTTCCCCTCAGTTGGACTCAACCAATAGTTCTTTATGGACGTGACACATCAAAACAAAATGGCGCTCCGGTCGCTGTACCTTTTGGTAGTAGATTATAACGCGTGGTCTATAAGTAATAAGTCTATTGGGCCAACCACCTAGAACGTACAGTATAGATATTATTATCCCCCTCACAAACTTAAATTACGCCACCTTGTGTTACCTGTTGTCCCACGTTTTTGGACTCGGTGCTTCACTTAAACAGTCTCCTTGCACATTCTTTGTTCTGTCAACCTCTTTGTTTTTCCAGGTGGACCGTCATGGCGCCTACTGATTAAAAAAACTTACTACAATACTAACTGTATTATTGTTGCTTCTTGCTTACTATTGGCGCTCTTTTTTTTTGAGTTCACCAAGCTAGAATGTCTACACAAGATATGCATTCTAATCTACAACAATAAGTATCGGAATATTATATTATGAAATAATTAAAAAGTATTATATGAAACTGAAACCTACTTTCCCTTCTTTTTATAGCTCTAAATAAATGGTACAGCGCACTGCACAGACTTTCTCCAGCTTTTGTCTTAAAATAGGCATTTACTAAAAGC
This sequence comes from Timema californicum, assembly GCA_902141385.1. Lineage (NCBI taxonomy): Eukaryota > Metazoa > Arthropoda > Insecta > Phasmatodea > Timematidae > Timema > Timema californicum. The sequence continues at coordinate 26,393 of CABFOW010003325.1, forward strand.
TCGTAAGATTTGTGAAACCAAATAGTAGGTATACACATTGTTGTAGAAACACTACATCAAAGATAATAAATGAAATAATATACACTGTTAATTACTCAATCTATGGCAATAATAACTGGCAACACTGTTACAGGAAAAAAAAATGAGTAAAGAGAAACAATTTGGTCCACCAAAGAACATAAAATTAAATTAATTTTCAAAGGCCTGCATTAAAAAGTATATATATTCTCTTAAATCTCAGAAATTATTGATTTTATAAAAATATATTTCAAATAAAATATTTTATATATATATTATTGCTACAATTTTAAAATGTTAAGTTGTTTCATATCTCAAATATTTGCGGAGAAATGATGAAAACGGGAAAATTTTCCTAGTGCAAATTACCCTCAAAGTTATTTTTATGAGAAAAAAAAGAATTGGCATAATGTTTATCATGATAAACAATGTCCAGATATAACATTTAATTAAAATCATTTGAGCAAATTTTGAGAAAATATTTTTGTCTCTTTTTTTTTTCCTTCAGTAAACCACCCTTAAAATAGGGTTAGATATCTAATTACAAAAAACCCATTGGAGAGACTTTATGAAACCCCCAGATACCAAGTCAGACGGGCAGAGGCCGCAAATTTCACAAGATGGAAAGGATCAATAGTTATGGATATAAGCCATATCAAGTATCAAATTTTTTAATTTTAAAAATGACACTTATACACTGTAATCGAATCCAGGACTCTTGACTTAGCTAGCCAATGCTCTACCACAAAGCTACTATGTTCGGTATTAGTTCAGTGCTCAGGGTCATTCTTCGCTCACTATGACCCTGAGCAAGGGACGAATCCTGGTCATCTCACTGATAGATCATTAGCTTGCTAATCCGTGTTAGATTTCCATATCCAGGAGTAAATTTTTAAAATTTACTGATATTATAGCATAGCTTAAAAATAATACTAGTTAGGGATTTACTTACCTTAACTATGAAAAAACAACAGGTTAGTGCTGGGTTCGATAAAGGAAGGCTATCTTAAGATGGCGTAGAAACTAATTTTCAAACGCTGACCTGTATGCCTTATCAATTAAATATTTACATTTCTATTTGCAGTTAAAATGTATTTTCGTAAGCCATCTAGCTATAAAATTAACCTTAAACTTTAAGTCATGGATGAAGTTGCCTACCTTGAGGGACTATAAAAGTTTTTGTGGTGATCCTTTTCAAGTTGTTATGGGTCACCCTCTATTATATTAGATTAACTCTGAAATAAATATATAGATAGATAGTTCATTGGCAACTTAAAAACGACCCAAACTTAAAATGAGACACCACCTGAATATAACTTTAATATCATATTAATAATACTCATGTAGCTTACAAAGGAAGTCAGACCAAGGAGAAAATGTTTACACCACCATTAAATTTAGGCGAGCTGTTAAGACATCAGGATTTGCTTTGGAAATATGGTATTTTGATCTCGACTAAGCTGAAAATAAGATATTTTAGCAACGCGTCTTACTACCCGTTTGGGCTACACGTTTATGTACTAATTACGTTAATGGTTTTAGGGATTAGGAATATTATATTTAGAGGAAGTGTATCCACATTTTCGTGGAGGAAGAGTGAAAAGCCATTTTGGAAGGAAAAAAAATTAATTCACCCGATCGCGAATTCGAGCCTCAGTCGTCTAGTCATCAGTATTCTATTTTACTGCGAGAGTAACGCATTAGACCATGCGGCCACTGAAGCGGGTAATAATACTGTTATCTCAAAATATGGTTTACCATCCTCTCTCAACTCAAATTCAAGTACACTTCCTCTAAATTAATCCTTTCTCATCCTTAAACCAATAGCGTAATTAGTACTTAAGCATATAAACCAAACGGGTAGTAAGACGCGGTGCCATGTTAAAAAAAAGTCAGATGACTAGTGATGTCATTAAAACAAACTGATAAAAAAAATCGTAAAAATAATATTTTAATTAGTAATTTTTAATATGCCTTTCACTTGAAATTCTTGACAGAGATTTCTAACACGAAATAGTTGTGGCATAGCGTTTTCTGGCAGGAGAGAGATCTAGTGGCTATTAATTTTGATAATAGTAGCTAAATGTTTTATTAACGATTCCCTTTCTGAAAGAGAAAAACTTGTCTCTATAAAAATTTTCTTAGAAAAAAACATAAAATAACAAGTTCACAAACGAAATCTATCGATTCTTTAAACCCTTTTATTTTCAGTTATCTCGTTTTACTTAAAATAAACCAAACGTCGGAGTGAGATTTTCTTTGTCAATATTTGTCGAGTATCGCTCATCTTACAGGTCGTATAAAAACTGTAGACAAACAAAATAGTTAAAATATTGGACAAGTAATTATCTAGTAAATATAAGACATTTTTATTATTTTCAATGTTTTGAAACTTTTTCCCCTAAGAACCTTTTATCGAAGCTTCGTTTGGACAAGAGGATATTGATGACTTAATTTAAATGGTAAAATAAGGGATGATTACATAAACATTTACTTAGCAAGTACGTGGAATGAAGAAGACTAGATAATAGATAATGGATTAAACCAAGGGATGATCATGAGAAGCCAGACACATTAATCATTTAAGTTTCTTCTGATAAAATGACAATATCTGCTTATTGAGGTGCACAAATTGATAGTTGTTTGGGTTAATAAAGATTTAGTGCAACACCCTAGCTCATTCGGTAGCGTGCTTATCTACTGAGCTAAAGAGTACTGGTTCGATTCCTGGTATAGCCGCAAAATGTATAATTGGTTTAATGTGGATTTCCTCTTTCATAGGAATGAATTATGGCTGGAGATTGGATGTTCTATTTGTTCTAGATTTAAGTTAGTTTATAATTCGTCTGTTGAAATAATCAGTCGGTTCAAAAAGTTCACTTTATAAATTCCTCAAATAAAATGAAAAATAAATTCAAGACTTAGTTGCTTCTTGTGCCGAGCTGTATATATTTAAAAAAAACTCATCCGAATAAAATATTATCCTGAAAAAAATTAAATGTTAGCCACAAATAATTCAGCAATTGGGCACATAAAAATATAACGTACTATGTATCTCGTAATTACAATGTAAATAATGTATTTCATTATTCCTTATAAAGTGAAAGTGTATATATATATATTAAAATAATGTTAATTCAATAATTTAATTTAAACAAAAGTAGCCTCGAAAAGATTATAAAATATTTAAAGTCGAAGATACTAAGAAACTATTATCAAATATATTAATACATATTAGTACAAAATTATACTATTAAATACTGCACTCTAGCTTGGTGAATCAAAGTGTAATTTTTATCGACGCTTATAAATGCAACTTTCTAATGTGCGCTTATTTTTTGTTTTTGTTTTTTTGCTACTGTCTTCTGTTTACAGGCTATAAAATTCACTGTTGTCTGTCTATATGTCTGTCCACTCTATTCACCTATCACTCTGTCTTCTCTCTTCTCTTACAGCACAAAGTGTCGTTAAAAAGTCGACCAAAACGTCTCAGACCATATTAGGTTACAACACACACCATATATTATATCTTCTCTATAAACTGGCCACGGTAAAGTCAGATATATGTTCATAATAAGTTTAAATAATTTTTATAAACGTTGATATTGTCGCTCAAATGGTTGTTCTATAGTTTTTGTTGGGGTAATTAAATGTATCTTTATACATAATTCTTCAGATACGAGCCTGGTTACGATGAGAATAATTGCAAATTAAAATAGTTTCTTTATAATAATAATTTTGTTTTTGTTAAGTTTATTAACCTGGCTAGAAAAAAGATTTAAGTACGCTATGTGTGTTAGATTTTCATAAATAGGTGTTAAGAAATTAAAGTATTACTGTCAAGTTTTTTTTTAGTTTTATAGTTTTGGTTTTTGATGTTTTATGATCACAACATAAAACCTTTAAATGTATGTCCGTGAAATTTCTATACTATTTTTGTTATCTTGACCCACTCAGCCCAGTTCTTGTAGGCAGAACATGAAAGAGATATTGAATATAATATACAGGGAGTTAAACGGCTTAATAGTTTATTGGTCAAAACATATTAATGTTATTAGACTTAGAGAGGCCTCTCATATGATATATTTAATGCAACCATCTTCCACTAAATATAAACTGACTATTACTTCACCTATAAATGATGTATTTATAATAAATCTAAATAATTTCGAAACTATAATTGTATAATCAATATACTTTACCATGGTCAGATTATATTCCAGTATAGTTTGCAATCTCAAAGCAATGCATGGCTTCTGCTTGAATAAATAAAAGTGCTTGTTCTTCCAGAAAACATTTTCTAATAAGCAGTGATAAAATTTTAAGATTATTTTAGAAAAAACTTCCCAAACTTACATGCATCACAATTTAATATCGGTATGATAAATTGTGTATAAAAATGAGGGAACTAGTAACTAAGAATTATTAACTAAATATTGAAATAATAATAATAATAATAATAACTTTATTAATTATGTAAATAATATAAAATGTATTATATAATTGTATTTTTACAGATGTTTTGATTTGAATATATAATTTAAATGGCAATAGGGATGCTTGGAAATTATTTTATATGATGTATTTTTTTTTAAATAATGGCATGGATCCTTAAATAATTAATGCATATAATGATAATAGTTTTAGGAATAAAAACTGAAAATTATCTTAACAAATATAAACATAAATATTTACAATAAATCTTAGATATAAATTACAATTTATAAATAACTTGGATGTATTGCTCGGTAATCATCGACTCGCCTCACTCCATTTTTAGAGTAAAATAGGCCTATGGCAGTAATACTAGAGATAAACTTGATAATATATTTATTAACAAATACACATTTCTTTTAGCACCTCGTACAGGGACGTTATTGTTCGTCACTGGTCCACATTTCAGGTGGAAAAATCCTATCCTCCTCATCATAACTGTCAAGTACATAGTCTGAAATCTCGACTAGGTCCTTATTGGATGCTAGGTCAGGTTAGTTAGTTCCACAATAATTACGATAAATATTCTCGATGACACGACGTGCATGAATACCATGACCATAGGTCACGGGAGGTGTGTGGTGGATTGGTATCTGACTGGCAATGGCATGCTACGAGTTGGTTGATAAACAATGGGATGTTAACAATATACCTTGTGGCGAGTTGGTAGGTAAACAGTGGGCTGTAAACAATATACCTTGTGGCGAGTTGGTAGATAAACAGTGGGCTGTAAACAATATACCTTGTGACGAGTTGGTAGATAAACAGTGGGCTGTAAACAATATACCTTGTGACGAGTTGGTAGATAAACAATGGGATGTAAACAATATACCTTGTGGAGAGTTGGTAGATAAACAGTGGGCTGTAAACAATATACCTTGTGGAGAGTTGGTAGATAAACAGTGGGCTGTAAACAATATACCTTGTGGAGAGTTGGTAGATAAACAATGGGATGTAAACAATATACCTTGTGGCGAGTTGGTAGATAAACAATGGGATGTAAACAATAAACCTTGTGGCGAGTTGGTATTTAAACAATGGGATGTAAACAATATATATGTGGCGAGTTGGTATTTAAACAATGGGATGTAAACAATATATATATGGCGAGTTGGTAGATAAACAGTGGGATGTAAACAATATACCTTGTGGCGAGTTGGTAGATAAACAATGGGATGTAAACAAATAGACATTGTGGCAAGTTGGTAGATAAACAATGGGATGTAAACAATATATCTATGGCGAGTTAGTAGATAGACAGTGGGATGTAAACAATCTATCTGAGGCGAGTTGGTAGATAAACAATGGGATGTAAACAATAGACCTTGTGGTGAGTTAGTATTAAAACAATGGGATGTAAACAATATATCTATGGCGAGTTAGTAGATAAACAGTAGGATGTAAACAATATATCTTAGGCGAGTTGGTAGATAAACAATGGGATGTAAACAATATACCTTGTGACGAGTTGGTAGATAAACAATGGGATGTAAATAATATACCTTGTGGCGAGTTGGTATTTAAACAATGGGATGTAAACAATATATCTTATGGCGAGTTGGTAGATAAACAATGGGATGTAAACAATATACCTTGTGGCGAGTTGGTAGGTAAACAGTGGGCTGTAAACAATATACCTTGTGGAGAGTTGGTAGATAAACAATGGGATGTAAACAATATACCTTGTGGCGAGTTGGTAGATAAACAATGGGATGTAAACAATATACCTTGTGGAGAGTTGGTAGATAAACAGTGGGATGTAAACAATATATCTGTGACGAGTTGGTAGATAAACAGTGGGCTGTAAACAATATACCTTGTGACGAGTTTGTAGATAAACAGTGGGATGTAATCAATAGACCTTGTGGCGAGTTGGTAGATAAACAATGGGATGCAAACAATATACCTTGTGGCGAGTTGGTAGATAAACAGTGGGCTGTAAACAATATATATGTGGCGAGTTGGTATATAAACAATGGGATGTAAACAATAAACCATGAGACGAGTTGGTAGATAAACAATGGGATGTAAACAATATACCTTGTGACGAGTTGGTAGATAAACAGTGGGATGTAAACAATATATCTGTGACGAGTTGGTATATAAACAGTGGGCTGTAAACAATATACCTTGTGACGAGTTTGTAGATAAACAAAGAGATGTAAACAATAGACCTTGTGGCGAGTTGGTAGATAAACAATGGGATGTAAACAATATACCTTGTGGCGAGTTGGTAGATAAACAATGGGATGTATACAATATACCTTGTGGCGAGTTAGTAGATAAACAGTGGGATGAAAACAATATATCTAAGGCGAGTTGGTAGATAAACAATGGGATGTAAACAATAAACCATGAGACGAGTAGGTAGATAAGCAATGGGATTTAAAAAATATACCATGAGACGAGTTGGTAGATAAACAATGGGATGTAAACAATACATCTGTGGCGAGTTGGTAGATAAACAATGGGATGTAAACAATATACCTTGTGGCGAGTTGGTAGATAAACAATGGAATGTAAACAATACATCTGTGGCAAGTTGGTATATAAACAATGGGATGTAAACAATATACCTTGTGGCGAGTTGGTAGATAAACAATGGGATGTAAACAATACATCTGTGGCAAGTTGGTATATAAACAATGGGATGTAAACCATATACCTTCTGGCGAGTTGGTAGATAAACAATGGGATGTAAACAATACATCTGTGGCGATTTGATCTATTTCAATATTTCTAGCAAAACAACGGTGTTTTTTATGCATTGTTTTAAACATTAATACTAAACCCTTATCATTAATTCAAAGCTACAACGTTAAATTAATTGATTTTACTAACAGAAAAAAATTGATTTTAAATTAAAATATAATAATTAAAGAAGAAATATATTAAAAACAAATATTGATGCTAATTCAAAAGATATAATATTGACATTAATTCTCAAAATATATATACACACCTTTATCAGAAACTATTTTGTATAAAATATTACTAAACAAGGGTGAGTGTTTGTTTCTCTTTTGATCGCTATAGATAATCAAAACTTTGGAAACGGAACTAATATTGGACGAGAGCCAAAATATGCGGTTTTAGGCTACGGTAATATAATCAGCAGGTCAAGTATATTCGGATAGTCATAAAAAATAAGATATTAGGGAATTTTAAAAGAACTGTAAGTAACCAACATTGTCAAACGGTCATTATATCTATTTCACTCCAATCAAAACTGCCATTATGTAGAATGGGGCAGCTAAAAATTACATTTAAGTATATCAGCTTGTAATATGTTTTATCAATAAATATATCTTTCTACGGTCTGAAACCTAGGCTTAATGGTAGTGTGTATGAATTTTTAGCTAGACAGACGTCCCGGGTCTGATTCCAAGCATGGTCGATAAAAAAAATTATTATTGGTTAAATTGGAGCTTTCACTTTTCAAAGTGATAACACAACGATATGGCGGAATGGGTGTTGCGTTTGTTTTTAGAATTAGGTTGTTTTGTAACCAGTTGGTTAAGAAAGTGCACGTCAAATACTCTAAAAATGTTATTTGCTCTACGTCTTACTCCCATTCGTGCTAACTGCATACTTACACTTATTGGTTAGAGAGAAGACTTGCACTTGCATTATAGGGAGAGGGAGAAAGCGTTTAGAAAAAAATCACCTTCATACACCCTACCAGGTTTCAAACCATGACCTCCCTGTCACTGACAAACCTGAGATTAAAATTTAATCCTGTGCCCACTGGTGCGAGTAAATGATAATGATAATAATAATAGCTATAAATATCAGTTCTTACAGCGATCCTACTGTACCTGGCAACGTTATAGCAACCATAATATTGAACCAAACTTTATTTTATTGGTTAGTTACCCGCCTCGGTGGCGTAGTTGGCTAACGTGCGTTTGTCGTGTTGAGCCAGACCTCTGAGGACGGGGAGATCGAGGTTCGAATCCCGGTCGGGTGAATTGGGGGTGTTTTTTCCTAAATGTTTTTCCACTCTCCCTCCACGAAAATGCAGGTTCACTTCCTCTAAATTCAACCTTCCCAATTCCTAATCCACTAGCGTAGCTAGTACTTAAAGCGTATAAGCCGAACGGGTAGTAAGACGCGGTGCTAAATATTATTATTATTGGTTAGTTCAATATTATAAAAGTCGACCTAAGTGGTCTTGGGGTAGAGTGATCGCCTCAGTACCCGATGTTGATGAGTTGAAACCTAGCCGGAGTCGATGAATCTTTCTTGAGAGATAAAAATCCGTAGCACAACTTCCTTCGAAGGTAAAGCCGTCGCTTCCGTGTCAATTGTAGCATGCATGTAAAAGAACCCTGGAAGGCATGTGAAAATATGTTACCCGGAAAAAATTGGTATACCTTTTCGCTCACGCTAATATAAATTCTCGTATATTGATATAATAAGTCAGTTCAGAAATTGAATATTAAATACCTCAAATAATTATAAATAAAACGTGACAAAATTATTTTGTATTCAGCTACTTAATATAATGTTTTGATGAACTCCAAATGTTTCTTTCATTATGCTGGTTGATCTAACGTAGCCTAAATATAGTAGGATCACAGTAAAAACAGTTATTTGATTATTATTATTAGTATTACTATTACTTTCTCCCACTGCACACGGTCGAAATGTCAAGCTTATATATTCTGATTTGTCAGTGATAATGAGGTCTAGGTACGAATTTAATCAGATTTTATTTTTCTTAGATAGTTTCCCACACTCTCGCTCCACGTAAATGTGAGTACATTTCCTCTAAAACCCTACCGACTTAATTCTTAACCTCTTAGTGTAAATATATGGATAAACCGTATGGGTGGTAAGAAAGGGTGTACTAAAAAAATGCATCATATTTTCAAGTAAATAAAAATCGCACATATCTGTTGATGTAAATAAGGCCATCCAAGAACAGAACTGGTCTTCCTCCCTCCCAAGTGATAAATTGGTCATGAACGTGACTTTCAAAAGACATCCAACCGGAAGTACAAGGGCGTGGCACTAGTTTCTGGTGGGAGTTCGCGTGACACCATGACCGACAAACTTTGGGGAAATGGTTGAAGGTTGGATAAAGGGGTTAAAGGGTGGGTATACGGTATCAAGAGGGGTTTTAGGGTGTTAAGAGTTGTTGTAGGGTGTAAAGAATGGTCTTGGTGTATAAAGAATGGTTGTAGGGTGTGAAGAATGGATGTAGGGTGTAAAGAATGGTTGAAGGGTCTAAAGAAATGAATATAAGGCGTAAAGAGTGGATATAGGGTGTAAAGAGTGACTATAGGGTGTAAAGAGTGGCTACAGGGTGTAAAGAGTGATTGTAGGGTGTAAAGAGTGGCTACATGGTGTAAAGAGTGGTTTTAGGGTGTAAAGAGTGGTTTTATGGTGAAAAGAGTGACTATAGGGTGTAAAGAGTGGCTATAGGGTGTAAAGAGTGGCTACAGGGTGTAAAGAGTGGCTACAGGGTGTAAAGAATGGCTATAGGGTGTAAAGAGTGGCTATGGGGTGTAAAGAGTGGCTATAGGGTGTAAAGAGTGGCTACAGGGTGTAAAGAGTGGCTACAGGGTGTAAAGAGTGGCTATAGGGTGTAAAGAGTGGCTATAGGGTGTAAAGAGTGGCTACAGGGTGTAAAGAATAGCTATAGGGTGTAAAGAGTGGCTACAGGGTGTAAAGAATCGTTGTATAGTGTAAAGAGTGATTGTAGGGTGTGAAGAATGGATACAGGGTGTAAAGACTGGATATAGGTTGTAAAGAATGGTTGTAGGGTGTGAATTGTGGGTGGCCCATGTAGAACATGAGGGGTTAACTAAGTTGGTAGCGCGTCTGACTTGTAAATTAAGGTTTTTGTGTTTGATTTTCAGCATGTTCAAATATTTCTGTAAAATAGTTTTGACGTTTCACAGTGAGGAATTAACGGTTGGTGTGCTGGTTGCTGTGTGTGTTATAGGAATATATTAATTTGTGATTCATATGGTGATGTACGAACACGATAAATACCATGAAATGATAAAAATAATTCAATGTGATATTGAAAGTTAAAAAAACATATATGTAAGATAAATGTACAATTTTATTTAAATTTGAGTGGTTTCATTGTTGTTAATACTATATTTAACATCGAGTAATATGAACAAAGATTATTTTAGCACGCTTATAGCAAACAATATATGATAGTACATCGATGGACACTTGGGTTAAATAATAAGCTCTTCTCGTTAATCTGTTAATTTGTATCTGTAAAGTTGGGAATACCATCATGATTGAAAGTACTAAGAGGGATTTTCATTTTTATTAATTATTTCACAATCTCCATTCGGTCAAATTCGAGTAAATTTATTCTAAATTATAAATTTTTAACCCATATATCGTTAGTTTAACTAGATTTGAGTATACCGGATGGTTAAGATGACGTCTAAATAAAAAAAAAGCTAAAGCAAATAACAAGATATTTTAAAATATTAATTACAATTCTGAAGCTTTAAAACTACTTAACCAATTATCAATTATCTCAGAATGTTCTGATGTGAGCTTGTTATAAAAGTAATTTATTTGTTTGAGGAAGGCTAGATCTATATTTATAACCATTTACTTTGATCTAAGAACTGTGACAATCCGCGTGAAAGGTCCTTGAAAATAAACTAATTTCCACTTTCTATAAAAAAATAATTACAAATTTTAAGACTTAAAAGTGGGAGTATAGAGAAATGGAGCTAATCGCAGGGTTTTTAAGGTTTTTATAGCATAAATAAATCAAAAATTTCTTCAGTAGATGCACAGAGTTTAATTTTCTTCACACGGTGATATCAACAGTTGTTGAATATCTGTCATGAGCATAGCGGCATTAGATGATAAACTTTGTAAAGGAAGAGGAAAAGTTGTTATTAAATTACAGGACACCCTTGACAAATATTCAACAACTGTTGAGATCACCGTGTGAAGAAAATTAAACCTCTTATGTTTCTAATGGAGGATTATTTGAATTATTTTAACCAAAAAAAGGTTATGATAAAATAATTACAAAAACACTAACCTTAACTCGTATCCCCTATGGATAGGCCTACATGAGGATACAATCTAACCGTATTTTGACCTTGATCCTATTTTGAAATTATTATTATTATTATTATTATTATTACCACCACGTCTTACTACCCGTTCGGGTTATACGCACTTACACTAATGTGTAATGGTAGGGTGATTGTGAGATGAAATGAAGGGCCTACAGTTTAACGTGGAATCCGAACCACGGTGGAGACCTGGCATTCCTCACATTCACAAGATGTCTTGTCAGAGGTGAAGGAAGGGTTTGGTAATCAGATAAATCTGTGCCGGGACAGAGGATTGAACCCCTGCCACCAGCATAGAAATCTGACACCTTACCCCTAGACCGCCAGGCCACCTACTATTTTGAAATTAAAATCTTCTTAAATAATGGAGGTTTTTTAGAAGCCATGAATAGGTCTTAACGATCTGATAGGTGGACTCCTTAATTCATGGTTCTAAGAATAGCCAAAGGCTGTCTAGTACTTTATTCAGCCTATTCAACAACTTTGCTACTATGACAAGTTTTAGTTTATTAAAGTAGAATCGTTTAGAAACATGACATCAATGTTGTAACACTGTAATTCCCCCCTCACACCCCTCGATCTAATGAATAGCATGTCGGTAAGAGGGCAAATTCTTGTCCGCATATTTTGTTACTCCCTACTCCCCCCACCTTCCCCTCAACCCTTATCACATCTTAATCCCCTCTACACCTTCAAGGATTAACAAAAAAAGCTCAAGAGACTGACTCAAGTTTAATTACTTGCCTGGAGTTTCTCATAGTTACAGTTATGAAGTCTTAACCTGAAAGTTAGTTTGCGAACTGATCCGGAAACTGTACAGGTTGTAAAACTTACCGGAAGTGCTTTTAGTATTAGTTGGGTCTAAGTTTTAGATCCGTTATTCTTTATGACATGGGTAAATGAAAACTAAATATTTACTATCTGCCCCGGTGGATACGAGGAGTAAATTTCAAACTCATCTAATTTAGTTTTCTGGCTACAGGTAGGTCAAAGTTTTAATTATGGCTGGGTATGCTGAAAGTGCTTTTTTTTCCTTTTTTAAAAGTAAATCCTTCACTTCTTCCACACAAATGAAGGTACATGTCCTTTAAATATTACTTTTATAACCCCTGAAGCCATTATCGTAATTAGTACATAAGCGTATAACCCGAACGGTTAACAAAACGCGATGCTGGATTTTTAAAAAATCCATCCAAATGGTAAATTCTTGCATTACGACGGTTGGTTTGAATTTAAAATAAATAAGATATTTTAGTTTTTAATTATTTTGGATGTTCTTACACTTTGATTGAAACTAATTAATATTTATTTACCTGTCCACTGACCAACAAGTATTATTATTTTTATTTCGAGGCTCGGGTTTAATAATATTATTTGATAAGACTTTATTCCTTGAATTTTTCTCAAATTAATAAAACCTTTTAAAATACTTTTTGAGGATTTTAATATTATTTTATTTCTAGGTTTTGTATAATCGGTCATAACGTTTGTAAATACATATTCCCATATTTTTTTTTAAGTTTTATGTGCAGTACCAACACTCCGTCCACCATGAATTGTGGCAAACTTACCTTAACGCGATTACACTACGACACTATCTTAATCTATAGCATATTGTAAATAATGTGAGGTTAGCTTGTTACCTTACATGGTAACTGAAGTGTACATTATGTGGTTAGCCGTCATTGTGTAATGGGGGTAAAAAACCGGGCGGCTGAGTTAGAAATCCCGGGTTTGATTCCCGCCTGGTAGCCGGTGATTTTTCTTGAAAGAGGAATAATTTCTATGGTCCCCAGGGTTTGGTTGGTTAGTCTTGAGTCGGGTTAATATCTTCATTGGCTTTACCACTTCATAATCATTTTTCTTGAAAGAGGAATAATTTCTATGGTCACCAGGGTTTGGTTGGTTAGTCTTGAGTCGGGTTAATATCTTCATTGGCTTTACCACTTCATAATCACTACCTCATCTCACTATCTCATCTCATCAGGAAATGGAAAGAGCCTCCTAGACTCCTTAGACTAAGCACAATTAACTTAACCTAAGAGATACCTCATAATAACATAAACCGAATTATGGAATTCAACGTTTCATTTAAAATTGTGCTTAGTCTAAGTCCAGTGTTTAACTAATATATATATATATATATATATACACACATGTTTAGTATGATATATATATATATATATACACATGTTTAGTATGTCCACGTTAAATAATTACAGTACTTTTCAAAGATTCTGGAGTCTACGAAACCTAAGTATAAATCTCTATTTTAAAGTGAAAAACAATTACCGACAACAAATTATAATTATCATAACAACGTATTAAAGTGGTTAGAGAGGTAGTTACAGATACAGAGGACTGTAGTTCCATCCCAGGTGAAGGTGCTTTAATTAATCTACAAGATGTGCACGAATTAGTACACCCAGATGTTATAATTATTCCTGAGTTTTGGGCTGGGCGTTTATCTTTAAGGTTTCCATCCTAGGTTAAGTTAACTTGTAGTTCACGTTTTGAGATAAATGTATCTTCATATAGCTAAGGTTAAATTTATTCCTTTTGGTCGACGAATGAATCCCTTTTAAAGTTGGTAGCGCCGTGAGATATTTTAGCTATGCAATATAACATACAGATATGTTTAGCGGGTAGTGTTATTAGTTATTGTAGGCGCTACGTAGGGAGTTGTTTTATCGAGACAATAATATTTTTTTTATATATAAACCCTTCTACTATCCTCACTTAAGGACAGGCATCTTGGTTTATTGGTCAGTGCCTATGGTTACTGATCTAGAGATCCTTGGTTCAATTCTTGAAAGGGGAACTGTTCCAATGGTCACCATGGTCTGGTTAATTTGGTTTATGTTAGGTTCAAGATGTTTACTGGCTTCACATCTTCATAATCACTATCATGACGTCATATAATTGCGAGTATGAAGTGTAGTTAACCTTCAAGGTACACCCTGGGTAACGTTCTGTTCCCACAGAGCAGTTAAAATTCTACATACAAAGAAACCGAGATAAATACTGCATCTCTCACGGTAAAATATGTTATTCGATAAAATAAAACTACACTTGATATGTGTCTTTCATAAAATCTATAACATACTTTTTCACCCACTTCCACTGCACCTAAAAATCTGAAACTGGTCACATGGACCTAATTCCTGTTACCAGTGTTGCACCCTAAGAGAGTTAAGAGGGGTATTTGCCCTCTAGCCCCAAGACCATATACAATTACATTGATAGATTAAATTATACTAAACAAAACTAGAATTTTAAGCACTAAAGATGTGTTGAACATAATACCTACTAAATTTTAAGACAATTTGATGTATACATTTTTTAATCTGTTACACACATTTAAAGAGTCCCCAAAATCCCCAATTGAAAAAAAAAACCTAAGATATCATTTTAAAAAAATCCAAAGAGCTTTTAGGGCAATTTAATTGTTAATTTATTTTCTTGACTTTCGGAAATTAAGGGCCTGTACCCCCTAGAGCTCCTACTCCTTGCCCATTTCCCCCGAAAATTTTGTTTTGGTTACAGCCTTTATTGTATGCTCACCCCAAAGTATATATACGGTTAGCCACTTCCGGTGACAATACAATGTTTTAATATGTGAGGCTTAAACTCTTCTATGAACTCACTTAGTATTAATTTATGTCACTAACAAAGTTTAAAATAAAATCAAGTTTTTAAAAAAACTAAACCCTTTTGTTAGTATAAAATCTAAATAAAAAGTATAAAATAAATATTTTTTCTAATGGCAGCAATTTTGTTTTCAATAAAAGTGATTTCGACATTTTCTCATCCACAAATAGTACAATAAATAGTACAATAGTGAACTTAATATTGCTTAGGTAAATTAATGATGAGTGATTGATGTTCTCAACCATATACATTTGTATTTTTTTATCGTTTATTAATTTATTAATATTAGTGAATTAAAGCATGGATTTATAAATAAGAAAATTGAAAAAACAGCTGCTATTGAAACTAAATTGCCACGGTTAAGATAGAGGGGGAAATGTTATAAGCGACTAAGTTAATGGATACGTTATAAATAATAAATTTTTGGGACTGCACTGTTATTGTCATGGAGATATTCTAGAAAATACCTCAAATGATTGGAGAAAGAGGGTGAATGTCACTTCGAATAGTAGGTATTAAAATCATACACTCAGAATGTCCAGGGGCCTCTAGTTCGATTGTTGAGTGTATATTCTCAAAGATCACGTTAGAAAATGAACAAAAGTATATATACTTCATTCACGGTAGGAGTTTACCTCTGAAAGGTCTTTTTTCCTACCAATATCCTACTATATAATAGATTTCTGGTAGGGAAAAAGGACTTTCAGAGGTAAACTCCTACCGTGAACGAACTTTACGGTTATTTGAAATTTAAAGGTTGGTTCTTTATTTCACTGTTAGAAAGCACTAGTATGATAGTTTGACTTGTGGTTGGGAGGGGGTGGAGGTGGCTGTCACAATATAGTCCGGTCATCCTTTCCTTCAAGGTTGCCTGTTGAGAAGGGAGATAAAGAAAAAAAGAAGGACTTTAGTGATCATCAGAGAAACATTTACTAAAGTTTTAAAATACTAGCGATCCCGGTGGAGAAATATTCGTAATTAATTAAAACTCACCTGCTTCGATGGCCGCATGGTATATAAGGCATCACTCTCACAATAGACTAGACTGACAACGACAGGTAGATTGGTTAGCGAATGCCTGTCGAATGTATTGAGGGAGGTTTTTATTAAATTGTTTTCCAATCTTTCTCCACGCGAATGCGGGTATATTTCCTTTAGATTCAAGCGTCCACATCCTTAACTTACTATCTTGATATGTAAATATGCGTATAACCTGAGAGGATGAGTGTGGATCGTTTGACGAAGCAAATATATGAAGGTAGAGTGTGTTGATCAAAAGGGAGGGGTAGGTCATGTAAGACGTGTATAGATGTTGTGGAAAAATGTGTGAAAAATAGAAGCATTAAGAGTTTTAAGAATAAAAGAGCATGTATGATCTGGTGTATGGATATAGTTGAAGCGAAAAGCGTGAGCAAGAATAGGAAAGTGTAAAGAAAGTTAGTGAGGATGGACTAAGTATAGAGTTATTGATTTTTGAGCCATATGCACAGTTTCTTGCCTACCCCGTAAGGAAACGGCGTGATTAGGTATGTATGTATGTGTCTATGTATATATTTATATATGTATGTTATTTTAACTGTGTATTTTCCCATTCTATTTAAAGCTTGAGTTCTGTATTTATACTTCACCTTTCTCATAGTATTTCCTTGAATTTTAAAGTTTTAAACAGCACTAACGGGCAGTAATACTCTTAGAACTAAAACAAAAGTTATAATTAGATTCCTGTCATTGGTGTCAGAAGTGTAAAATAGGTGGGTTTTTTCTTATGTTAAATGATTTTTATTTCGTACGCTGTCGTGAATATGTTTATAAAACCCATCTTAAATACCACAAATAAAAATAAGATTATATTTTGTATTTCCCAAACTAAAAGTAATAAATAAACTATATATACATTATTTCCTTACGAGGATTCTATTGTTTTTACGCAGTGATTATATAACTTTAGTGAAATAACGAAACGTGTTCTTTACTTGACGTAACCTATTGGTTCTTTTAAAATGGTTCTATTCCATGGAGATATTCGTGAGTGGAGCGTCCTGCACGCTCGGTCTTGTCGTAATATATTGTTATTGCCAAGCTTCGTCTATGAAAAGGTTAGGGCAAGTTTAACTTTTTTATATTACTTAATCTATGGAATTAAGAACTCGAAAGTTCAAAAGTACGCCACCTATTCCTATCTTGAGCTATTTATATCTAGTTCACCTCATTTTAACCTATCCCTATCTTTAGATAGTTCTATCCAGTCCACCTCATTAAACGCTATCCCTACATTGAGATAGTTCTATCCAGTCCACCTTACTACACCCTATCTCTAACTTGAGCTATTTATATCCAGTCCTCCTTATTACACCCTATCCCTATATTCAGATAGTTTTATCCGGTCCACCTCATTACACCCGATCCCTATCTTGAGATAGTAAATTAAATTCAACACATCTTTAATTTTGCTACAGTAGCTTTAATTTTACTGAATCAGGTGTATGTATTTGAAAATGCTACCGTCCCCGTTTTAGTAGCAATATAGTAGTATGTTCACTACATCTTACTACCAGTCTGGGCTACTAGTGTTTTGGGTAAATATGAAGAAGGTAGATTTGATACGAAACGTACCCGAGTTTGCATGAAGAACTGTGAGAAACCAATTTATGAAGAATCACCCTTAACACGCCCGGACGGAATTCGGTCTTCAACCTCCCCATAACTAGAAAAAAAACCATACTGTTACTAATGTTAAGTCCTTGTCCATGCGATCACCGGTGTGAGCTGGTTAACGAATCACTCTAAGAGGTAGCGGAAGGAAATCCTCACCTTCGGCACACACTCGACACAGAGTTTAACCTTGACAACTTGGGCGTAACTGCAGCTCATTGTCTAATTTATATTCTCTAGTAAATCTTTTTTTTATCATATTAATCACTTTTTTTATCACTGTCGCTACTCCCCCTCCCGTGGGATTACCTGTCAGGATGTCTTAGTGGGATGGGTTAAGTCAGCGACAAATGATTGTGGAGTTCATTTTTATCTTGTTTATTGAAGTAGATTAGTTACTATACAAGTACATAAATGTGATGTAAGTTTAGAACTATTTATTATTAATAATAATATTAATAGTAGTAGTACCGCACCTTATTACCTATTCGGGTTATACGCACTTACGCTAATGTGTAATGGTAGGGTGATTGTGAGATGAAATGGAGGACCTACAGTTTAACAGTGGGATCCGAACCACGGTGAAGGTATGGCATTCCACACATTCACAAGTTGTGATAAATACACGTCTTGTCAGAGGTGAAGGAAGGGTTTGGTAATCAGATAAATCCGTGTCTGGACCGAGGATTTAACCCCGGACCCGCAGCACAGAATTCCGACACCTTACACCTAGATCGCCGTCTCACCTACATAGAAATAATTGAAAGATTTTGGAGAAATGTCCTCGTTCTATCAATGTCCTTACTCAGTTGTCCGGGCCCTGACTTATCTTCGGTGTTATTGCTCTGACTGGTGTCGAACACCCGTCCACCCGGCTCTGCGCAGTTGTTGTTTAGCACAGACCTATAAGATGAGTTGGTGAATTCTTCTCCGTACTGTGTGGTGACTCAAGATGTTAGATATTCTCCCAACAAATTGCTGTGAATTGGTAGCTGAGCATTTAAATCATTTTGTAATAGCCCTCTAATAACTGTCCTATTTCTGCACCCCCTCTCTCCTCTGAAGGTCTAAAAGTTCGCTTTTATATTCCAAAAAAGGGGGTGTTTTCCCTAAGTTATTAGTGTTGTCAATACTCTGTGTTATGCAAATTGGCAAAACAATCTATCTTTTTTAAAACATTACCTTGTACGAATACGTGATTGCTGATTCAGGACAGTTGACAGTCCGAGTTCTTAGGCTTACGTCATCCTTGAATGCGTTAGTGTCTAGATTGGCTAAAGCCGTAAGCTATGTCAGCACCGTGAATTTTTTTCTACCTGTTCAGTTTATACGCGTATTTACTAATTACTCTAATGGATTGGAGATGAGGAAGGATGAACTTAGAGGAAGTGTTCCCGCGTTTACGTGGGAGAGAGAGGAAAACCACCTTCAATAAACCCAACCAGGATTCGAACCCCAATCTTCCTGTAATCGACAGTCTAGTCTAGTTTTAATTTTGATACCCTTATACATTTAGGAACAAAAAAACTTAAGGGGGCTGCCTGGGTATTTGCGATATTAACAATCAGACGTTGCACCTAGGTCACAGACAAAGGTTCTCTCCTTCTCTGTGACCTAGGTTAAATTTATCAAACCTTTAATAGTATTATTATTTACTCGAATGAACATAAAACTATTTCCTATGACACTATACATGTATGAACTTGTAAACATATTTTTGTATTCGAAATTTTCCTCTCTGAAATTAAAAAAGTCACATATTTTCGTTGATCATGAAAAGCTAAATGCTCGTGAAACGAAAGGTAGCTGTTATAGGAACGTAGAATGGATCTTTGTGAATATAATGATGTCATTTAATAGAGGGGTTAGGGGGGTCACAACACAAATAGTATTTCCCCCCTCTCCTGTTTTTTTCCCTACTGCCTGACAGCTCCATCTAGAAGCGTTATAAGCCCACTTGATATTTAGGGTTTATGATTATTTTTTCTCGACTATTCCGTCGCCTTAGGAGTAGTCTCGCAATAAACTAGCTCCCCAGTGATTAGTGGATCTAGGTTTGAACCCCGGCTGAGCACACTTGGGTTGGAGGTATACTTCCAATTAATATAGCCTTCCTAATACCTAAAACCATCAGCGGGATTAGTATATAGGCGTGTAGCCAGAACGGGTAGTAAGACGGCTATAAAAATGCCATAAATATTGAAGTAGATTAAAAAAGAAATATTAAATTAAATTCTTTATAAAAATAAAATAAAATGATAAATACAAGTATATTATATAGACCGTTATCCGTGTCGTGACTTGTAATTTCCAGGTTATCGATGTTGCAAAGTGAACGACCAACCTCACAAACTCGCGTGTTGGCCTGTCTGTGTGTTGCTGTACAGTATCAGCATTTAAATGCAAGGGGACCAGACTCTTAGAACGAACCAGCCGCACAAACTCGCGTGTTGGCCTGTCTGTGTGTTGCTGTACAGTATCAGCATTTAGATGCAAGGGGGACTATACTCGGCTTATAATGGCCCAGAGCCGTAACTAGAGGCCACAAGTCCACCCGTAATTCCAGCGTTGAGGGTTCAAAGGTGAAAAATGTAATGGCGCATAATATCTCCTTCCACGCAAATGCTGTGTGATTACCTATAATGTTTTGCCTTCATCATCCTTACCTCATTAGAGTAATTATCATATCTGCATAATATGCGGTGTTTTTAATATACTATCACACGTGAAAGGGGGAGGCTTGTCTTGTCTGGTTTAATGGTTACAGGGAAATCAGGTTTCCAATTCCAGCCGGTTTTTTTCTTCCAAATATTATTCCTTCTCCTCTCAAATAAAATTTTAGTACTATTTGATCAAATGCCCCTTCCTCATCTCCGTCCTATTAGTGTATATAACCCGGTTCGGTGGACGCAGAGTACAAGGCGTCATGTCACGAAAAAACTATAATGTTGATGGTGGGAAGATAAGGGTTCTAATACCGGTCGGGTATTACTGAAGGGTATTATTTTTTTACCTAAATGGTTTTTTACACGCTCCCTTCACGCAAATGCGTGTACACAGCATCGAAACCCATCCTCGCTTGTCGTTTTGAGCTCTACTGCTGAGGACGGGGAGATCAAGGTTCAAATCTCGGTCGGGTGAACTGGGGGGGGGGGTTCCTAAATGGTTTTCCACTTTCCTTCCACGCAAATGCGGGTTCACTTCCTCTAATTCAACCTTCCCAATTCTTAATCCATTAGAGTAATTAGTACTTAAAGCGTATAACCCGAATGGGTAGTAAGACGCGGTGCTAAATATTATTATTATTATTATTATTAAATCCACCCTTTCTCTTCCTGAGCACATTAACACATAGTTGGTGTATATGTGTGTAACTAAAATGGTTATCAAGACGCGATACTTAAAGAAAGATGTGTACAGTAGCCCCATGGCTTCTTTGGTGCTGACTGACAGTTCACAGCTGACTTCTGACAGCCAACATTTAGGTATATACCTAAATTTTGACTCTCAGAAGTGACAGCTGTTAAACACGTGTTTTTGCAGATCATATGGTTCGACGTAGGGATACATAATTTGGTCTGGTAACTTTTCAAAGCCGTCAGCTGTCAGCTGTCAGTCAGCACCAAAGAAGTCGTGGGGCTACTGTATATTGGCGGATACTCATCTGGGAAGCTTTACTAACCTGTGCCTTGGCGCTCTCCTCCACGATAAGGCAAAAGTAATTATTATTTTTTATATTTCAGCACCACGTCTTACTATCCGTTCGGGCTATACGCTTATTTTCTAATTATGCTAATGGTTTTAGGTATTTGGAAAGTTATATTTAGAGGAAGTGTACCCGCAGTTGCGTAAAGTAAGAGTGATTAAAAACATTTTTTTTTGAAAAACCATCCTCAGTACACCCGACCGAGATTTGAACCTCGGTATTCCCATCATCAACAGTCTAGTATACTAAGAGATTAGCGCGTTAGACCCTGCTGTCAGCGAAGTGGGTCATAGTGATTATTAATTTAACACAAGACTACTTGTAACAAAGAACAAATATTTACAAGTGTAACCCTTGTGTAATTCTTTCCCTAAAATTCAATAAAACTTATCGTTTTTATTGAAACTTATTTTAAAGTAATATTTTTTTAAACTGAATGGATCTAATCGATTCTTTAACTTTCTTTTTTTCCTCCCGCCTTATCGGTATTTTTAAAAGTAAACTAAATTTAATATGGTTTTATTATATCAGTATTTAATAGTAACGTTCATCCTGCAAAGTTTACTATCTATATCTGAACTACTCCTTGTAGGAAGGGAAATTTGTGTCCTAAGAGGGAAGTGTAGGAGACACTTTGCGGTTTTTATATCAAAACTTTTGTTGGACATAATTAATCAAATATTTCTTCAGTACAAACATATAGTTTAATTTTATTAACATGGTAACCTTAACGGTTATTGAATATTTGTCAAGGGTGTCCTTACTTTAATACTTTTTTTCTTTTCATTTGTAAAGTTTGTCCTCTAATGCCGCTATGCTCATGACATATATTTAGGAACTGTTTATGTCAACATGTGAAGAAAATTAAACTCTATTTTTGTACTGAAGCAATATTTTACTTATTTTGGCAAAAAAAAAATATATATTTTGCTATCAAAACTGTAAAAACATTGGCGTTTTCTCGCGTCCCCTTCCATCCAAACATAAGGCCTCACTTTGGTGATAGACAGGGCTCACCAATGACTAAGAGGTCAAGGTTTGGATTCACGTCCAGGTGTGTTGAAGGAGATCTTTCATAAATGGCTTTGCAATCTCCGTACATGCAAATACGGGCACATACTTCTCTTTAAAGTGAACCTTCCTCATCTCAAAAGCCGATAGACCTGACGGGTATTAAGACGTGAAACATATAAAACAAAGTTTCAAACTTGACTTGAATGGACTATATATATATCCACGTCTAGACTCGTAATACGAACCTTGTTAAATGAAGATTTACTTCGGAAGATTCATCTCCACAAAAAAAAAAGCGTGGGTTAGACGTTCTTTCCTCCAATTATTCGCCGGCTCACAGGAAATTCCAATAATTACAATATACATTCGTTCATATTTTTTTTAGATTATTTCTACCGACAGAATCGAAATTGTTTCTAGCACTGAGAAGAAATCTCATTATCTCTTATTACGCTAGATCCCAATAAAGATAAAGACTTGATAAAGTTTGTAATAATATTTGTTTCATCAATTTGAGTACCTTCAGTAACTGTGTTTCTAAACTCGTTTATTAGAGTTTTTTTTCATTTGGGAATATTTAACGTGCACTGGCTTCACCAACTTATCATATTATATCCCAACTTACACACCAGCTTAACTCTAGAAGAGTTACAACAAGTTCCCACAGACCTCGACCTATCATTTTTTATAACACGACTTACACACTAGCTTAACTCTAGAAGAGTTACAATAAGTACCCACAGACCCCAACTCATCATATTATAACACGACTTACACACTAGCTTAACTCTATAACAGTTGCAACACGAAATTAACACTGTGAAAAGGAAACCTCAAATCATGACTATAGCTTGATTTTCTTAGGAATGGACAATTAAAGCACCTTTTAGAAAATAGACGTATATTTTTCGTTCATAATTGATAACACTTTACTAATTGAGTGGTACTGTTATATATTATATATAAAAGTTGACACCTGCGGATCACATGACTGGATGTATGAACATGTAGGAATAGAACCTGTAATCTAGTAGCATTTTATAGCTGTCCATACGTAATAAAATTTAGCTAAATTTAGGCACCGTCTGGAATCGAACAATGGACAGTTAACTCAGTGGGCAGGCTTGTTGCCAACTGAGCCAAACGGTCGAATATTCAAGGCAATAAACATGTTTTACGTTTTTAGTGCAACTAATGACACATTTTAATGACGCAATTCTAGAAACGTTCCACATTGGCATGCGGCAGTTGATGGTCAAAGATACGTGCTCCCCCTCTTACTGCCTATCCGGTATATCCATGGGTAGGTATGAGAAAGGGTTACGTGCTCCCCGTCTTACTGCCCATCCGGTATGTCCATGGGTAGGTATGAAAAAGGGTTACATGCTCCCCCTCTTACTGCCTATCCGGTATATCCATGGTTAGGTATGAGAAAGGGTTACATAGGAATGAAAAGGGTTACGTGCTCCCCGTCTTACTGGCTATCAGGTATATCCATGGGGTAGGGATGAGAAAGGGCTACGTGCTCCCCCTATTACTGCCTATCCGGTATATCCATGGAGTAGGAATGAAAAGGGTTACGTGCTCCCCGTCTTACTGCCTATCCGGTATATCCATGAGTAGGGATGAGAAAGGGTTGCGTGCTCCCCGTCTTACTGGCTATCCGGTATGTCCATGGGGTAGGAATGAAAAGGGTTACGTGCTCCCCGTCTTACTGCCTATCCGGTATATCCATGGGGTAGGGATGAAAAGGGTTACGTGCTCCCCGTCTTACTGGCTATCCGGTATATCCATGGGGTATGGATGAGAAAGGGTTGCGTGCTCCCCGTCTTACTGGCTATCCGGTATATCCATGGGGTAGGAATGAAAAGGGTTACGTGCTCCCCGTCTTACTGCCTATCCGGTATATCCATGGGGTAGGGATGAGAAAGGGTTAC
>CABFOW010003325.1:60211-76829 GCA_902141385.1 Timema californicum
GGAATGCCAGGCCTCCACCGTGGTTCGGATCCCACGTTAAACTGTAGGTCCTCCATTTCATCTCACAATCACCCTACCATTACACATTAGCGTAAGTGCGTATAACCCGAACGGGTAGTAAGCCGTGGTGATAATAATAATAATAATAATAATAATAATAATAATAATACTAACGGTGAAAATACGAAGAATTATTATATTTCCCCCCACACTCGAATTTAATTATAAGATATGTTACGTAACACTCTGATGTAACACCCCTTACCCATAACCCCCGATGTAGATATTTGTGCTCCCCATCTGCTTTAGTGGCCGCATCGTCAAAGGCGTCACTCTCGTGTTATACTAGACTGCTGATGAAAGTAAAATCGGCACTCGAATCCCAGTTGGGTACACCAAGGGTATTTTTTCCCAAAATTGGTTTCCACTCTACCTCCACCCAAATGTGGGTACATTTCCTTTAAATTCAACCATTCTCATCCCTAGTTCATTAGAGTAATTAGTACATGCATGTGTAGCCTGAACAGATAGTAAGACGTGGTGCTAATAAAAAAATAGTGATCCTCCTTCCCTTATCAGCGCTATTTGGGTCATGACCCCTAAAACGAAGTGGAAAAGACTATTAATACACCTTGGATTTGGACATTTGTAGGTTACTAAGGGGTTGAGATGGTTTCGGAGACAAAATAAAAGGGGTTTTCAAAAGCCCTTCAAAGTTTGGAAACCGCTTATGAGAACTGTGCTAGGGATGCGGAATGCTTACCACGGAATGAGAGAGTAACAGTCAGACCTTCATCCGCGGACAAAGATCAGAGTAATTATTCCACAACGACCGCTAGATAGCACCGGTTTCACGGATTACCCGACACTGTATTTGATTGGATTAAATCAAAGGGAACGGAGGGAGGAAGTGGTCTTGAGGTCTGAATTTCAGCGCATGCGCATCACTGTGTTCTATTTCTTTTAAATACCTCGCATTACTAGGATATTATTATTATTATTATTATTATTATTATTATTAGCACCGCGTCTTACTACCCGTTCGGGTTATACGCACTTACGCTAATGTGTAATGGTAGGGTGATTGTGAGATGAAATGGAGGACCTACAGTTTAACGTGGGATCCGAACCACGGTGAAGGCCTGGCATTCCCCACGTTCACAAGATGTCTTGTCAGAGGTGAAGGAAGGGTTTGATAATCAGATAAATCTTTGCTGGGACCGAGGATTAAACCCCGCACCCCCAACACAGAAGTCCGACATCTTACCCCTGGACCGCCAGGTCACCATTAGGTTAATATTAATTACACTAATGTGTGTTAGAGTGTAGGAAGGTTTAATTAAAGGGGAGTGTACCCACATTTGTGTGGAGAGAGAGAGAGAGAGAGAGAGAGTAGAAAATCATTTAAAAATAAAGAACCCTCAATACACCCGGCCAGGATTCCAAACTATATCTCCCCCGTTGCAATAGTGACGCCTTAGACCATTTGACCACCAAAAGGGTAGAAATTTCTTGAAAGTTAGTGTTGTGCATTTTCTTGGTTTAATTTATCACATTTTGAGATTATTGTAATTGTGAAAACTTTCGATTTCGTGATATTGATGAATCCTAACGGGATTTTTTTTACTATCCCTGAACTTAAAAAAAATAAATAGGTCTTACAATTATGTCCGTCTGTAAGCGGGACCGCAACCAAACCAGTTTTGACGGGTTTCGTTCAAGTTTGATATTTAGATGCAATGTGGTATGACTCAAGGAGAAATTATGAATTTAAAACCTGCTCTAAACTAAAGGGTGGCTTAGAAATGACTAATATTTAAAGGTAGTAAATTTTTCCAAAATGGACCTACTGATTTTGTTTAAAACGTTGGACTATACCTGGGGACTATTTGTAAATTATAAATAATTATATTAATACCATCTCATACTAATGAGGATCAATTTCCTCAAAGAGAACTTTTTCATCCTTATCCCTTAGACTTAGCTTACTCTATAGCATTAGGAACTCAAATGTCCATTGCCGCATTTACAAAAGTACGCCACCTATCCCTATCTTGAGATAGTTATATCCATTCTACCTCATTACACCCTATTCCTATCTTTAGGTAATTCTATCCTGTCCACCTCATTACACCCTGTCCCTGTCTTGAGTTAATTTCATCAAGTCCACATCATTACACTCTATCCCTATCTTGAGGTAATTCTATCCAGTCCACATCATTACACTCTATCCTATCTCGAGGTAATTCTATCCAGTCCACATCATTACACTCTATCCCTATCTTGAGGTAATTCTATCCAGTCCACATCATTACACTCTATCCCTATCTTGAGGTATTTCTATACAGTCCAACTCATTACACCCTGTCCCTATCTTAAGGTAATTCCATCCAGTCCACCTCATTACACCCTATCCCTATCTTGAAGTAATTCCATCCAGTCCACCTCATTACACTCTATCCCTATCTTAATCTAGTCCTATCCAATCCACCTCATTACGCCCTATCCGTATCTTGAAGTAATTCTATCCAGTCCACCTCATTACACCCTATCTCTATATTTAGCTAGTTCTATCCAGTCCACCTTATTACACCCTATCGCTTTCAGGTCCATTCTAAAATGTATCCTCTCATCTGCGTCTAGGTCTTCACGCTGCTCTCTTCCTATTGAGTTTTCCAATCAGTACCCTGAACAAGGTTCTAGAATCTCCCATTTGCACTTTATGTCTTTCGCACCGAAGTCTACCAGACTTGTCTGCCTTAACAATGTTTCTTGATAAAAAAAGGATATGCTACTCATCGTTATAATTATAACCTCCTCCCCTCTCTAGAAACTTCATCTGTTTTTGGACCAAATATCTTCCTAAGCACCTTGTTTACAAACACCCTTAATTTGTTCTCGTCGTTTAAGGTAAGGGACCACGTTTCACACCTATGGAGAACAACCGGTAAAATGATTGTTTTGTTTAATCTAAATCTTACATTCCTTGAAAGCTTAACAGTTTTTGAATCCTATTTTTATTAACTTATTTTTATATACCTCCTCGGTAGTGCTTTTGCTTGGGCACGCATACAGAGTTGTCTGGCCCATTGTTTCATGGTTCTTTATTAATACGGGGAGGTCTAGGGTTCGAAACATGAAATGAGTCTTCTGAGTTCATTTTTACCTAAATAATTTCCCATTATCCTTCAACAATAATGAGAGTTAATTTCTCTAAATTATACCCTCCTCATTACTACCCCATTAACTCAAACTATCGTGTATCCCGGACGGGTAGTAAGATGGGAATCACGCTGTCACTCGGGTATACATTGACCCACCGACTGTACTACTGTGAGCAATGCGATCAATAGCTATGTGTTAGAATGGCGTGGGAAAAAATTACACAAAACCAACCAATAAGTTGTTTCTCAACGTTAACCGACAATTATATGGGAATTGAAGGCTTCTGTTACGAAGAATCACATATGACAGTTCCAGGAGCTATTAAACAACTTTTATATATTTATGCATCAATTTATGTTATCTACAGCTGTTGCTTTCTATAGATAGTATCAATGCCTATAAAGCTAGTAGTTCTATGGACAATAGATCTAGTTCCTTCCATATTCTTATCATTACTACATTCTTAATAGTAGTTATGAGAACAGTATACCTCACTCCCTCCATGTTATTATCGTTACTACAGTCTTACTAGTAGTTCTGTGAACAGTAGACCTCCCTCCATGTTATTATCGTTACTACAGTCTTACTAGTAGTTCTGTGAACAGTAGACCTCCCTCCATGTTATTATCGTTACTACAGTCTTACTAGTAGTTCTGTGAACAGTAGACCTCCCTCCATGTTATTATCGTTACTACAGTCTTACTAGTAGTTCTGTGAACAGTAGACCTCCCTCCATGTTATTATCGTTACTACAGTCTTACTAGTAGTTCTGTGAACAGTAGACCTCCCTCCATGTTATTATCGTTACTACAGTCTTACTAGTAGTTCTGTGAACAGTAGACCTCCCTCCATGTTATTATCGTTACTACAGTCTTACTAGTAGTTCTGTGAACAGTAGACCTCCCTCCATGTTATTATCGTTACTACAGTCTTACTAGTAGTTCTGTGAACAGTAGACCTCCCTCCATGTTATTATCGTTACTACAGTCTTACTAGTAGTTCTGTGAACAGTAGACCTCCCTCCATGTTATTATCGTTACTACAGTCTTACTAGTAGTTCTGTGAACAGTAGACCTCCCTCCATGTTATTATCGTTACTACAGTCTTACTAGTAGTTCTGTGAACAGTAGACCTCCCTCCATGTTATTATCGTTACTACAGTCTTACTAGTAGTTCTGTGAACAGTAGACCTCCCTCCATGTTATTATCGTTACTACAGTCTTACTAGTAGTTCTGTGAACAGTAGACCTCCCTCCATGTTATTATCGTTACTACAGTCTTACTAGTAGTTCTGTGAACAGTAGACCTCCCTCCATGTTATTATCGTTACTACAGTCTTACTAGTAGTTCTGTGAACAGTAGACCTCCCTCCATGTTATTATCGTTACTACAGTCTTACTAGTAGTTCTGTGAACAGTAGACCTCCCTCCATGTTATTATCGTTACTACAGTCTTACTAGTAGTTCTGTGAACAGTAGACCTCCCTCCATGTTATTATCGTTACTACAGTCTTACTAGTAGTTCTGTGAACAGTAGACCTCCCTCCATGTTATTATCGTTACTACAGTCTTACTAGTAGTTCTGTGAACAGTAGACCTCCCTCCATGTTATTATCGTTACTACAGTCTTACTAGTAGTTCTGTGAACAGTAGACCTCCCTCCATGTTATTATCGTTACTACAGTCTTACTAGTAGTTCTGTGAACAGTAGACCTCCCTCCATGTTATTATCGTTACTACAGTCTTACTAGTAGTTCTGTGAACAGTAGACCTCCCTCCATGTTATTATCGTTACTACAGTCTTACTAGTAGTTCTGTGAACAGTAGACCTCCCTCCATGTTATTATCGTTACTACAGTCTTACTAGTAGTTCTGTGAACAGTAGACCTCCCTCCATGTTATTATCGTTACTACAGTCTTACTAGTAGTTCTGTGAACAGTAGACCTCCCTCCATGTTATTATCGTTACTACAGTCTTACTAGTAGTTCTGTGAACAGTAGACCTCCCTCCATGTTATTATCGTTACTACAGTCTTACTAGTAGTTCTGTGAACAGTAGACCTCCCTCCATGTTATTATCGTTACTACAGTCTTACTAGTAGTTCTGTGAACAGTAGACCTCCCTCCATGTTATTATCGTTACTACAGTCTTACTAGTAGTTCTGTGAACAGTAGACCTCCCTCCATGTTATTATCGTTACTACAGTCTTACTAGTAGTTCTGTGAACAGTAGACCTCCCTCCATGTTATTATCGTTACTACAGTCTTACTAGTAGTTCTGTGAACAGTAGACCTCCCTCCATGTTATTATCGTTACTACAGTCTTACTAGTAGTTCTGTGAACAGTAGACCTCCCTCCATGTTATTATCGTTACTACAGTCTTACTAGTAGTTCTGTGAACAGTAGACCTCCCTCCATGTTATTATCGTTACTACAGTCTTACTAGTAGTTCTGTGAACAGTAGACCTCCCTCCATGTTATTATCGTTACTACAGTCTTACTAGTAGTTCTGTGAACAGTAGACCTCCCTCCATGTTATTATCGTTACTACAGTCTTACTAGTAGTTCTGTGAACAGTAGACCTCCCTCCATGTTATTATCGTTACTACAGTCTTACTAGTAGTTCTGTGAACAGTAGACCTCCCTCCATGTTATTATCGTTACTACAGTCTTACTAGTAGTTCTGTGAACAGTAGACCTCCCTCCATGTTATTATCGTTACTACAGTCTTACTAGTAGTTCTGTGAACAGTAGACCTCCCTCCATGTTATTATCGTTACTACAGTCTTACTAGTAGTTCTGTGAACAGTAGACCTCCCTCCATGTTATTATCGTTACTACAGTCTTACTAGTAGTTCTGTGAACAGTAGACCTCCCTCCATGTTATTATCGTTACTACAGTCTTACTAGTAGTTCTGTGAACAGTAGACCTCCCTCCATGTTATTATCGTTACTACAGTCTTACTAGTAGTTCTGTGAACAGTAGACCTCCCTCCATGTTATTATCGTTACTACAGTCTTACTAGTAGTTCTGTGAACAGTAGACCTCCCTCCATGTTATTATCGGTACTACAGTATTACGTGTAACTCATGTAAATAACTGGCTAAAGAAAATGTAGGGAACTATTATTGCCATTATTATTTGATCTGTCTTTAAACAGGCCCGTTGCCTTGTTCAAATTAAATCCTTTTGCAATATTATATATTATTATATCCTGAAACTTCATCTTCTTTACTTGTTTGAGGTCATCCATCAGTTGTATCCCTGGTATTTCTTGTCCCCTTCTACCTTCCACCTTACCAACTATGACATCATTCAAAAAAGCCATTTTCTCTTAAAAATGTAACCCATTTCTTGATAGAATAACTTGCGAAATGTTTTTTCTTTTCATTCAACCTTTTAACAACTTCTTCGTTATTCCAATTTATCTCCTCTATTGTTCTCACATCTCAAAACGTTCAATAGATGTGCTCTCATTTTTTCTTTAGGATGCACTAATTCTTTATTTCCTATTCATGGTCCCTATCACATCAGTGTCAATATACGGATATTCTAGATTAAGGTGTTAGACGCTGATAAAGAGGGGAGGGGTTACACGTTCATCATCCTGGTACCAGTAGGTAATCCCTCTCGGGGACCCGCCCGCTCACCGTTGAAACTCATCTCTAGATAACCTAACACGGTTTCCGGTCCAACAAACAATCTACTAGGAGACCAATTATCGAGAACTAATTTGGTTGGCGGGGCGGTAGGATCGAAAGATAAGGTGGGGTGGGGAGGTAATCTGTAGATATACCCTCCTCTTCTCCCCCCTCCACCCCCGACCTTCCCCCGTGAGTCTGATGTATGTTTTGTTATCGATCCCTAGGTCTTCATCGATTGCGGGACTTGCCGTTGGGGGCGGCTTTTATTCCTTTAATTTTTTTGCAGAAGAATAGATAGGTGTATGAATATATAGATAGGTAGGTGAATAGATAGATAGGTGTATGAATAGATAGATAGGTTTATGAATATATAGATAGGTAGGTGAATAGATAGATAGGTGTATGAATAGATAGATCGGTAGGTGAATAGATAGATTGCTGTATGAATATATAGATCGGTAGGTGAATAGATAGATAGGTTTATGAATATATAGATTTGTTGGTGAATAGATAGATAGGTTTATGAATATATAGATAGGTAGGTGAATAGATAGATAGGTTTATGAATATATAGATAGGTAGGTGAATAGATAGATAGGTGTATGAATATATAGATAGGTAGGTGAATAGATAGATAGGTGTATGAATAGATAGATAGGTAAGTGAATAGATATATAGGTTTATGAATATAGGTAGGTGAATAGATAGATAGCTGGATATGTAAACAGATACATACTTAATTGGGAAATAGTTTTTATATGTAAAAGCGGTAAATAGGTAACTGGATGACTAGATGTATATCCAGGTTATATACGTATATGTATTTACATATGTGTGTAGATGTATATATTCGAAAATAAATAGGTAGTAAGACTTGTGTGTATATATAAATATTAATAGCTAAATAGTTATATGAATATGTAACTAGATAAATGGATGTATAGATTAATATATAGGTAAGTATATTGCTATACATATATATTAATAGATAGAAAGGTAAATGAATATATAGATGAATAGATAAGTGACTGGATAGGTAGGAAGATTAGTAGACATGTTGACTTATCAGTAGGTAAGCGGATACATATTACATCCTGTTTGTCCTGTTTGAGGTTTCTAAATCCTATAATACAAGTGGAGGTTTCAAGTTGTAAAATATGTGAGTAGGAAGGAGGCCTTATATTTGAGAGATTCCCCTTCCATTATATCATTTGTTTAGTTATTAAGTTCAACACAGGGATTATTGACAGCCTTAGGATGAGGAAGGTTGTTCAAGTTAGGGTGGAAAGGGACGTGATAAAAGATCAGTGTTTGTGCAGTTTTTATATAAACAATTTTTTTTTTTTGCAAAAGAAAACAAAAAATACCTTAGTAGAAACATGGAGTTTAATTTTCTTCACATGTTGTTATCAACAGTTTAAGAACATCTTTCAAGGGTGTTATGAAATTTAGTTACCACTTTTTCTCTTCATTTAAAAATTTTATCGCCTAATTTCGATGTGCTCATGACAGATATTACACAACTGTTGATATCACCATGTGAGTAAAATTAAACTCTATATTTGTAGTGGATAAATATTGTATTTATTTGGTCCCACAAAATATTTAGCCAGAAAAACTGCAAAAAAAAACCAACATTTTCTCTACACTATCATCTTAAAGTAAGGGGGTTCATTTTATCTGACTGCAATACCCCTATCCCCTCCATCTCCAACTTCTAACAAAGTCCGTTAAATAACCCTAGTGATAAAACGTATAAAATAAGATGAGGTTGAAGGATGAGGTCTGGAGGTTGAAGATGGTACAAATTGTAAGGTTAATCTTCGTCCGGAGCTGTCATTTGGTAGATGTTGATAACTATAGAGTCTGTAGAGTGAAGATGTCGGCTGTGTTTCCCTTGAATGCTCAGTATTTACTTAAAGATAGCAATTTTTTTTATATAAACTAATCGATGAATGCGGCGAGCACGGAGTTTAAATAGATGGACACAGAATGGTGTAAAATCAATTGTATCATGGAGTTGTGGTATTGGACCTGGTAGCTTTATTCGATTTACTAAACGAATAGCGTGTGGTTCTAGAACGTGTATCATGGAATAAAAGTAATTTGAGGCTGATATTCATTAAAGATGGCCTTAGGGCATTGGGGGCGTAATATTTTGCATATCTTTATTAAAGTCTTCATAATAATAATAATAATAATATTTAGCACCGTGTCTTACTACCCGTTCTGGTTATACGTTTTAAGTACTAATTACTCTAATGGATTCGGAATTGGGAAGGTTTAATTAAAGGAAGTGAACCCACATTTGCGTGGAGGGAGAGTGGTAAACCATTTAGGAAAAACCACCCCCAGTTCACCCGACCAAGATTCGAACCTCGATCTCCCCGTACTCAGTGGTCGAGCTCAACACGACAAGCGCGTTAGCCAACTACGCCACCGAGGTGGGTTAAAGTCTTCATAGATAGATCCCATGTTGTTCCTGTAAGTAATTTTAAAAGATTAAGGTCAATTAAAGAACATCGGGGAAACAATTTTGTTTTAGTTGAGGCTTTCAGGATAGATGTTGATAGCAAAGCAATATATAGACAGTATCAACTGTCCCTTCCTATCTTTTTAGGGGAGGAAACTTGAAAAACGCTCAAAAGGAAATTTCAATTTAATTTTTAAAGCTTTATGTCAGCTGGTTCAAAAGATACACAAGTGAAATTCGAAAGCTTTTACACCCCTTAGAGGTCAAATTTCGTAAAACTGCGTCTTATCTCTTTCCTTATGGCCTAAGATAAACACCATGCAAAATTTCAATTTTTACAGGACCAGGGGTTTGGGCAAATATGGTTATTAGTGAGTGGGTCAGTGGGTTTTGGCTTTTTATTCTGTTTGGAGGAAAAGAACGCTATACAATTAAGTATAAATGAGAGTCAATGTTTGGGGGAGGAAATATTATAATTATAGGCATAAGTCCTATCTCGATTATAATTGAATAAATTGATAAATGACACCTGTACAAGTTCGGAACGTACAGTGTGTTTGTACTATTGACGGTGTAAAGCCGCAACCGATTCACCGGTGTCTATGAATATCAATGATAGCTCTTAGTAGCTGATGATTTTCACACGTCCATCACAGATTCTACCTTAAGATATGAGTGAAGAATTACCCTGAGCCCCAGATGGGCCCTGGATAGCTAATTGGTGGTGCATTGGTGTGCTAAGTCAAAGGTCCCGTGTCAGATTCTCGTGTCTGGGTGTCATTTTTCAATTTATTCAATATTGTTATATAAATAAATAGTTGCAATCCCCACGCTCCGTTGTGTTTTCGAGTGAAATGGTCACGATAACGACCTTAATGAGGGTGCTACACGGGAGAGCAATGATAGAAATTGTACGTTTAAAATTCCCAGATTATTTATGAATTGGCTTAATAATTTTTAATCTTGTTTTCACCATAATGTAGGTGAAAGTTCTAATCAGTTAAAAAGTTTAAAGTGTTTAAAAAAATTACCGTTGTAGCTTACATAAAACACTACAAAACAATCGCACATTTAACCTTAAATATGTTCTGTTGTTGCCCTATCGAAACATGACTTTATTTGATAGATCTAGATCTAGGTTCATAAAATTTTGTTTTATTCTCAGAAGTACAAATTATCGCGTGAAACGTCATAGATTTTTTTTAAAACTTTTAAACTAAATTTTTTAACTTTTTAACTGGTCAAAATCCTGTTGCTAATTTTCGCTTAAATTTTATAGAAGACGATATTAAAAATATCAAACAACTTGTTAAATAATACGATATTTCTAAACGCCTGCAATACGTCTCAATCTTCTACCATGTAACACCCTATTTTTTTTACAGCGTGTCTTACTACCCGTTCGGGTTATTCGCTCATGAACTAATTACGCTAATAGTTTTAGGGATTAGGAAGGCTATATTTAGATGAAGTGTATCCGAATTCGAGTGAAGGAAGAGTAGAAAACCATTTTGTAAAAACAACACCCCTCAGTACACCAAACCGAGATTCAAACCTTGATCTCCC
Source organism: Timema californicum (assembly GCA_902141385.1). Classification (NCBI taxonomy): domain Eukaryota; kingdom Metazoa; phylum Arthropoda; class Insecta; order Phasmatodea; family Timematidae; genus Timema; species Timema californicum. The sequence continues at coordinate 71,061 of CABFOW010003325.1, forward strand.
CGTCCTCAGCAGTCTAATCTAATGCGAGAGTAGCGAGTTAGTAGACCACGCGGCCACCGAAGCGGTTTAGCGCCCTATTAAGGCCAAATATGGCATGTGTCACGCTCATATGGCGGACCCGACCTGTCACCTACATTCCTCAGGACGCATGGAACAAAACACTGCTATTATTGCGTTGGGACATTTGGCAACCATGTTCAAAGTGGTGTTCCCGACAGGTTTAACAAGTGAGGGGGAGAGGTGAGGGGGGTGAGTAAAGTGTGAGTAGCCCTGATGTATGTTTCATGTTCGCAAATAATCCCCCTCGTTATGATGAGGGTTACGACCACAGTCCATGGGTTTCCATCCCTCCCCGGCCAACCCCTTACTCTCCCATGTCTTATAGGCCATCGCTGAAACATAATTATCACCAATAAATATGCGTCACAGTAGCTCAAATTTTCGACGGAATGAAAAGAAGGGAAAGGGGGAGGGGTACCAAGTTGTTTTTGAATTAATTTTGTTGTCTATCGTGACAATTTAAAAACAGCGGTGTTTAATTTACGGTTTAATTAAATACGTTTCATAAAGAACGACCTGCCTCGGTGGCGTAGTTGGCTAACGCGCTACTCGTGTTGAGCTCGACTGCCAAGGCTGGGGAGATCGAGGTTCGAATCTTGGTCGGGTGAACTGGGGGCGGTTTTTCCTAAATTGTTTTTCACTCCCCCTCCACGCAAATGCGGGTTCACTTCCTCTAATTCAACCTTCCCAATTCTTAATTCATTAGTGTAATTAGTACTTAAAGCGTATAACCCGAACGGGTAGTAAGACGGGGTGCTAAATAAATAAATAAATAATAATAAATAAATATTAATTCAATGTTTGGTCTGTTTATTGCTTATGCTATAAATTTAATTATGAAGTTGACCAATAAACTGCATTGATGTTCGAGTTGTATAAGGCGTCACTCTCGTGTCATATTAAATTTCAAGCGGCGGGGAGATCGGGGTTCGAATCCCTGCCGGGTATATTTAGGGTGTTTTCTTTTCTTAAGGGTTTATCACTCTATCTTCACGTAAATGTGGGTACATTTGCTCTAAATTAAACGTTGATAATCTCTAACTCACTAGCGTAGTTAGTACAGATGTGCAAAACCCGAACGTAAATTTATACGCAGTGAGAGAAAATATCATTAAAAAAACCCTTTCAACTCTTGGCACGCGTGCCGTGGTTGCCGAAGCCTGGTCTAGACCCTGGGAAAAAAAAAATCCCTGATACAGCTACTCACAAATCTTCAGATAACGAGCCAATACTAGGTTTCGACCCACTCAATGTTAAGAAATAAAAATTGTGGTGGGCGGGAAGGCAGTTTGAAATATGAAAACGATCCATTATGTGGGTCACGAATGGGGTAAAGGGTTTTAAATAATGTAAGGGACGATGCAGCCCATCATTTCCACACGAGCTCCTCTGAGGGATCTTTCTAAACCCTCAAATTTATAACGTGTCATCGGAAAATAATGGGTTGGAAAAAAAAAGACTGGGTAGGTTAAGTAGGCGTTGCGCTTTTCAACAAGACGGGAAAAATGGATGCTTTTTTTTTTAGCAAATTAGCTTTTTTACAACGTGTTTTTGTATATTATTTTGGTGCACCATGTCTTAATACCCATCCTGGCTATCCACATAGTCTTACACTGATGGGGAGAGACGAGAAAGGTATAGTTTAGAATATATGTATCCAAATTTACGAGAAGGGAAGGGTGGGAAAGCAATCTGGAAAAATATTTAATTACATCCGTCTGGGATTCGATCCTGACCTCCCAATCACTTATGAACACCTTAATTCACGGGACTTTTTGTACTGGTGTTTAATTGGGTAGGAATTATGAAGGAAAATTTGAAATTAATTTTACCTACATTTTCGTGGAGAGAAAAAAATAGTGAAAAATTATTTAAGAAAAACCACTCTCACTATACACGGTCGGTATTCGAACTCAGATCGCCGGTCACCAACAAAAAAAAAGTTAGATGAGCTTGAAATTTAGTCCGCACGTAACTTGAAGTCAATTTGAAGTAAGCTAACATAAATATAAATGGTCACAGGACCAAACCTACAAAAAAATTACGTGTTTGGGAACGTGAGAAAATGGCAGGATCTTTGCAGTTTTCATAACAACTCCTTTTTTTTGTCCAAAACAAATAAAATGTTTTTTCAATAGAAACATAGATAGTTTAATTTGCTTCACATGGTGATGTCAACAGTTGTTGAATATCTGTCATGAGCATAGCGGCATTAGATGAGAAACTTTTTAAATGAGAAAAACTTGTCATTAAATTTCGAAACACACTTGACAGATATTCAACAACTGTTGATAACACCCTGTGAATACAATTAAACTTTTATGTTTGTAGTGAAGCAATTTTTTTTTTGTTTTACCAGAAAAGCTTTTCAATAAAAACTGCAAACACACTGCCCTTAGATCGCGTTCCCTACACATGTTACAATAAACTGTGATTGTTTTTGTATTCATCTCTAAATATTGATTCGCACATAGCATAAAACGTTCGAGGTGTGGATTGTGGTATTTGTTGACCCATGATACGTTGTAACGCAAACTTAAAAACAGCTGATTTATCTTCTTTTGTTTTATTATGAAAACAGATCTTCTATATTATTGTTATTAAGGATGTTTTAAAATTACAGTGTTGTCTTAGGACACAGCTCAACAAATCAACAAACACGCTTTCCATTTAACGAGATATTTCAAATCTCCTAGCAGTAACCGCAGTTGTCCACTTGTATCTAACTCTACATCGCATGAGTATTGATTTGAGTTTGTTAGAAATTTAATTGGGTCTCCCTCCCAAGCAGAAGTTCTTGAGCTGAGCCGACCAAACTTAAAGTGGTCCAACCAAAGCAGAGCAGGCCACGCTGATGGCGCTGAAATTTTATTATCAGTCCATAGTTCGTCCCTTAACTATGTTTCTGTTCAGCGCTTGTTTTTCCGGTGGATGCCTGAATCAACGGTAGCTTGTTAGTATTTACCAGGGACCGATAAACATTGTACATTCACTCTATACGTTATTGTTTGTGTGGTTGGTTGAACAAATCAATTTAACTAGTACAGTCCCGTAAATTATTGTTTGCCCTGTAAAAAAACTCACGGGCCGCTTTTTGTAATGGCATATATTACCAACTAAATAACAACCTCCCATTTAGTTCTAACTGTTGAAAAATATTTACTAAATATTTATATACCTTAATTAAAAATACATTTAAATAGAATATTAAGAAGGAAACATTCAAACATATTTGGAACACCCGTCAATGTAATTTCTAAACGTTCAAAGTTAAATATGTTTTAAATTTAACATTAAATATTTTTTTTAAATCTTTTTAACTATATACAAAAAAAATTACAAGGATGAGTATTTTTTTTCTCTCATTCACTGAGGATTATTTTAAATCTTAAGACGGAGATGAAGGGGATGTAAGAAAAGCTGAGTGTTTTTTTGCAGTTTTTATGACAAATCTTTTATTTGTCCAAAATAAATACAAAATATTGTTTCAGTAGCAACGTTTAGTTTAATTTTCTTCACATGATGAAATCAACAGTTGTTGGTTATCTGTCATAGGCATAGAGGTAAAAGATGAGAAAACTTTTAAATAAAGATTAAAAACTGTCATAAAATTCTAAAACAAGTTTGGCAGATATTCAACAAACCTGTTTTTATCATCAAGTGTAGAAAATTAATCTATATGTTTCTACTGGAGCAATATTTTATTTGGTGACCTGGTGGTCTAGGGGGTAAGGTGTCAGACTTCTGTGCTGGCGGCCGGGCTTCAATCCTCGGTCCCGGCACAGATTTATCTGATTACCAAACCCTTCCTTCACCTCTGACAAGACATGTGGGGAATTCCAGGCCTCCACCGTGGTTCGGATTCCACGTTAAACTGTAGGTCCTCCATTTCATCTCACAATCACCCTACCATTACACATTAGCGTAAGCGCGTATAACCCGAACGGGTAGTAAGACGTGTTGCTAATAATAATAATTTTATTTTTATTTTGGAGAAAGAAATTTTTTGCTGTAAAAAATGGAAAATCAGTGGACTTTTCTCGCATTTCCTTTCATTCCACTTTAATGAAAGAATCCTGTCCTAGTATCCAGCTAAGCTTTATTTCATATAGCGCATGCGCCAAATGTTTTCTCCGTACGCTACTTATGTAGTTGTTACACGGTAGCACTGCCCCCTCCCCCACCCCCCATACTGTTTTTGTACACTTTTGAAATTGACTAGAAAAAAAACAGTACTGTGTCCATCTATGTCTTTCAAATATGGCGAATTCAATTTACATCACTCACCAGAGTGTCAATTAATATTTTTATGAGACGGATGGATACAAAATTATTTCTTTGTAAATTTTCAGACTCTAATGAAAAGGGCTCAAGCTACCGCGAACCAACTGTAGTAACATTTTTCCTGCACGTTTGTAATATTGTTTTAGGGTAGTTCTAAGATTCTTCTCTTTCGATATTTCTTTAGATCGTATATATAGTTTATATAATTATTTAGATTTAATTATTTAATTGTATTCATTTACTTGATTTGTCTTTTTCTCTTTAGTTGTGTTAGATTGTTGTTTTAGACCTAAACTCTTGTTAGAAATCGATCTGAATCAGACAGATCTAATGGCATGAAAATAATTTTCAATATAACTTATTTATTTTAGAAATCTTTCATTTTACTGTTTGAATTTATATATTTTTAGAATAGACAACTGCATTGTTTTATTAAAATTCTAATTGGTTAATTTATGACAGCTCGTTGGCAAATGACTGTGTTCTTTGAATCTTGGCAAATAAAAATTTATAGTTATTATTACAGATATTTTATATTTTAAAGTGAATCAATTTTTTTTATTGTACGGATTTGAAATTTTTATTGTTATATAATAGTCTACTTATATATGTATATATACACTACTGCGTCTTACTACTCGACAGTGCATTCCGCCTTTGATTGCAATAGAAGGTAAGAAACGAGGAAGATATAATTATATATAAAATGTACCCACATTGTGTGAAGGAAGAGTTGGAAACCATTTAGGTTAAAAAATACGCAGTTAGGATTCAAACCCCAATTTTTTCTTTACTGGGAAACCAAACGGGATTGAGACTTTAGCCCACATGTCCAACAATGCGGTTCAAAACTATAAAAAAAAACTTAAGTGTATGGACTTAAGGTAACAAGAAGAAGAGGGTAAAATCATCCAATAGGGGCTGTCCAACAATTCGACTGCTCAACTTGAGGGGTACAGGATGAGGAGAGTGAATAGTGGTTGAGTATACCCATGGTTTACCTCCCTTATTTAAGGGAAGAGGAGGATTATGAGAATAAATTCTAAGAAAATTCACAGATGACTCTCCTGTATAGCTTGGTGGGGAAAGGGGAAAACACTCTCGGTGCAGCTATTCAAGGATCGAACCCTAGTTTCTCAGAAGAGATTTGATCTCGCTAGCACCCAACGATCCTAGTGTTTGTTGGAGGTGGATACAACATGACTCCTTGTCAGTAGCGGTCCTAGAAAGGTTTGAGATGTGGGGGAATTAGGGGGTAAGATGCAACTGAGGCTGTTTTTTTGTCAATAACGTCCCCTCTTTCTTTGATTTCTGCATCCGTGGCTAGATGGTATAGAGCGTTAGATTCACAATATACTGGGCTGCTGATAACGGGAAGGTCAGGATTAGAATCTCAGCCATATATACTGAGGGTGTTTCTTTTTT